>JAEANM010008318.1:0-17093 GCA_017656035.1 Myanophis thanlyinensis | reverse complement strand
ATAAATAAATAAATAAGCAGGGCAATAAAGATTGGGCTAGAAACAACACCAGAATGTTTTTTCCTGCCTTCCTTACAGGATTAACCATGTAAAGAGGGAAAAAAAACAAAAGGAGATTTCTTCTAACAATTGGTTCTCCAAACTGCTTAGAAAATTTACTACTAGTACTAGCGAACCTGCTAGAACCTGCTGAATTTCACCTTTGCTTCAGGACTTCTCTTCATACAGTGGTTGGTAGGATGGGTTTTCCTCCTTTCCTTTTAGAAATAGAACCTCTTGCCTTCATTCCTCCCCTGTAGTCTATACATGAACAAAGTAGGCAGAAGCAAATATTATGCATAGTCTAAGATCAAAACCCCCAAGGTTACAAATGCATAGTTTCTTCCACAATTTTATGGCTCCAAAGGAGCAAGGTTGTTTTGCATTTTTAAATTCAAATCAGTTCTTTTACAGGCAGTTTAAGGAACTGTGACTGCTTTCAGATACACCTTTCTCTGAATGCTGCCAGAAAATGCAGTTTTCTGTGATTATGACTACTGAAAAAGATGAGGACAGATTTATTTACGGTTGCCCACTGAATGAACTTTTGATTTCACATTTTAGATTTTTAATTGAAATGTCCAATCTTGTTGTTTGGAGAAAACATTTTATTGAAATGGTTGCTCAATATGTCAGGCATTTCTTCATAAATGTATGCTATGTAAATAAACAAATTATTTTTCATCAAGATGACTTTTTTTTTTAATTTACAGCCAAACAGTAGGACTGTGCAACAGATTAGTTCCTTTTCAACAAGCATACAATATAGGCGAATCCATAGATCAAATGAGCCCCAACAGTACTCCAGAGATTCTTGGTGATCTACAAGATTCTGATTCTGTGGTATGAATGCCATTTGATTTTATTACCAAAATATAAAAGTTTCTAAATCTTGCAAGACATTGGCACTCTTGCCTGGGATTTCATGAAAGTTGCAAGATTTCAGGAATTTTAATTTTAAAACTAAATTAATTTTAAATTTGGGGACCTTTTAGATGCTATCTGGTAATCATCCACATATAGTAGAACAGAATAGAATAACAGAGTTGTTACAAAATGTACATCCTGACATGTGACAAATACATTGCATTTCAGATTCCCATATGGTAGCACTCAAAATTTTCACTGATGATGTTGTAGTGGTCCACCACTATAGAGGTAAGGTTTCAGAACATTTCCATGGACCACTTCAAATGATATATCTTGTTCATAGGACCATCTCTCCTTCAGATGAATTGACAAAGGAAAAAAAAGTTATTGAAATCCATTGTATTCTTGAACTTGTCACATCCCTCTAACTAATTCAAATTCAAATTCAAATTTATTGGTCACATACACAATCATACATGGTACGATATGCAGTGAAATGCTTACGCGACCGCCTGCAACCGGGAGTAAGTTAAGGCAAAATGAGAGGATAGGATAGGAAATAAGTTAGGGATAGTTGGGAAGGTAGGAATGAGATACAATCATGGTTCCTGTTATAGTCCTGAGTGTTCTTGTGGTTCCTGGTTTAGTGTTTGTATTGCCTGTGGAAAGAAGCTTTTTCTCAGTCTCTCTGTGTTGGCCTTCAGAGAGCGAAAACGCTTTCCTGACCTCATCGTGGTAAACAGTCTATTGTTGGAGTGGCTGGGGTCCTTTGCTATCTTCTTAGCTTTAGGCCAGCAACATTTGTTGTAGATGGAGTGCAGCTCGGGAAGTTTGGTGCGGATGATGCGCTCAGCTGAGCATACCACCCTCTGTAGTGTTCGTCTGTTCTGCATGGTGCTATTCCCATACCAGGTTGTGATGTTGCTTGTCAGGATGCTCTCTACAATGCAGGAATAGAAGTTCCTAAGCACCTTTGTGGAATTCTGAAGTCTCTCAATCATCTGAGGTGGTAGAGACGTTGTCAGGCCTTTTTTACCATGGTGTTGATGTGGAAGGTCCATGACAGGTTCTTCAAGATGTGCACACCAAGGTATTTGAAGCAGTCCACTCTCTCTACCGGGCTTCCGTACTAGTCCATATGAGCTACTAGTCCATATGAGCTCCAGTTCTCTTACCTCATCACTGTGAGGTTTTCTCGAGTGACTTTTCCACAATACATTGTCAACAATGCTTTGAAAGTCTAAATAAAATATGTTTACTGGAAGGTGAATTACACGTACTCAAATGCTAGCTACCTCCTAATAAAATCTTCTGCATTGCTTTGTTACAACTTAATTATTGCACTGGGTTACAATGGTAAAAAATGGCTGTAGAGAAGTTCAGAGAGAAAAAGAGAAATATTATGTTTTGTACTTTTCTAATAGATATATTTGTATACGCGAATTTGTCTAGTGTACACATTTTATCAATAGTCTATTTGTGTTTAATTTCCTCTTCTAATAAATCATCTGTAAATATACTTACGGTACCTAGAGAATTGTTTTGTTTTCTTACATTTCTGAGAAATTTGAAGGATAACTGTGTTGTAGCTTACATAGTGATTAAGAAAATGATCCCCCCACCAGCAGCAGCATGGGAATCAGCAAAATTCTCTACCACCTCTTCTTTAAGGAAATGTGTTTCAGATTAAAACTTCAATGGTTAGATTATTAACCTGCCTACATGAACGTACATGGAACAAATACTCAACAACCAATTTCCCTAAATAAAAGCAGCAATCGGAATGGTGAATTCCCAGGGGATAAGGCCTTAGACTGTTCATAATCACATATGCACTTCCCTTTCTGTAAATCCCAATGAATTTAGTGAGGCGATCTCTGAGAAGAAATATATAGATAGAGGATCAAGCTTTTCACTGTCTGCTATTTATCCCCTCTACATCTCTTGACCCTTAGGTCATTTCCCAAAACTATGTTTCCCCCCCCCTTCCTTTATACTTTTCCACTCCTGAAAAGATTAGATTGCACTTCAGAAATATTAAACTATCTGGCCTAGGTTTATTGGCTTAACATTCAATATGAGTAAGAGTGTAGATGATAGGTATGACAAGGATGTTTTAATGTTTGAGCTTCAGTGTTTGGCTTTCCCAGCTCTGGCAGGTATGCAGTTGTCTAAAAATTTATTGATGTTGTGTAATAGGTCACTTAAGTCATATGGTGTTTCTTGTGAATCCTGGCCAAACTGCAGACTTTTAAGAATAAGGGTATAATAAATAATACATTCTTAATAGCATTTTTAGTCCAAATTCGAACTTTTTTTTTTAGTGCAGCAGTACCACTCCCTATTAATGTAAGAAATGTCCTATCCATGCAAAACGTTCATAATATAACAATAAAAAGCATAAACACAAAAACCATTTGGAAAATGTACATGCCAAAAAAGTAATACTTTAGTAAAATCTTTGTATAATAACATCCAATCTTTTCTGAGTGGATGGCTGTGGAAAAAGTGTGCAGTACTTAACAGTTTCCCCTCCATCCAACCCAATGTCCCATTTTGGCATTTGGATAAGAAGCCACTACTCTGAGAGAAAGCTCCAAATGTTGGGGTTTCTCCATTTTCTGAATGCTACCAAGTTCTTCATTCTACTTATGCTCTATAAACACACAAACAGTGGGAGAGAAGCCTATTGTCTTCTTTTCCTTTCCAAACATAAGAGAAAGTTGTTTATTTAGAGTCATTTAATTAAGAGCTATGGTGGTGCAATGGCTAGAAGCAGTATTGCAGGCTAATTCTGCTGATTGCCAGCTGCCAGCAGTTCAATTCTCACTGGCTAAAGAGTGACTTCAGCCTTCCATCCTTCTGAGGTCAGTAAAATCAGGAGCTAGATTGTTGGGAGACAATAAGCTGACTCTGTAAACCGCTTAGAGAGGGCTGTAAAGCACTGAGAAGTGGTATATAAATCTAAGTGCCACTGCTATTTTCCAATTTCCAGTTGTATGCACGGCCGTCATAAGCAAGTCTAACCAAGCATTCTCTTCACCTTCCTCATCTGAGTTACTGTTTTTAAGGAAATCAAGTACAAGGTCATCTCTGTTAGTTTGTACGCTTTGTATGGTTTGTTATTGCTTTTGACTGATGTAGCCTATTCAGAGTTACACTTCTTAAGAGGGGAAGCTATACAAATCTTTTAAATAAATAAATAAAACATCCCACAGAATTCCAGTCATCTAGTGGGATTAATTCCTTGTCATATATGACTGGCAGTGTTTTTCTGCTGCTTCCTGATGGCCTCTGAAGATGTGTAGGAGGTTCTGGGTCATGACTGCACACTCAAGACAACTACTTGCAGAAACTGTGTTCTGCCTTCTAATTCTACTGAATATATTGCTATTGAGATGAGGGGGAAATGTAACTATCCTAACTACCATTTGGTGCTCCCGCACAAGTATTACCTGCTACTTCTGCTACAATTCATGACACTGTAGAGCAGAAATGGGGAACTATGGCCCCTTTATGACTTGTGGAGTTCAGCTCCCAGAATTCTGGGAGTTGAAGTCCACAAGTCATAAAAAGATCATAATTCCCCACCCCTGCTAGAGCAACATGTATGACTTACTGGGCTGCCAATGTCCAGCAACCAAACTTGAGTTGCCTGAATAAAGGCAAAAAACAAGTAATGTTTGGCCCACAAATATATGAGAATGTCAAAGTGGAATGGCCCATGGCATGTACCTCTGAACTTATGTTTTGCTCTCTGTCAGAAGAGCATTAGAACTGTGTCAGGTATAGCCAATGGACACTCCCATGTGCAGAGAAAGGATTGAGAAGATCACCAGGTAAATGACCAATGAATGAAATTTGGTGGAATGGGAAATGTAGCCTGGGAAATCCACTGAACATCTTCCTCAACTTGACTGACAATAACTAAATACGGACAGTCTTGACAGTGTAGCAGTGGCAAGCCACTTCTGAAAAATGTTGCCAAGAAAACTACAAGGACTTGTCCAGGCAGTATCTGAGAACTGGACATGATTGAACAGAAGCGGGGGAAAAGTTGTAGCAAAGCAATAAGTCAGCCCAATCTTATGCTGGTATACTTTTTTCTGCCAGACCAAGGTGTAAGACTAGGCCAAAATTAACAATGGTGGCCACAACTGAAAAATGAACCAAGCACCTACACAGGGAAGGCGAAGTCAGAAACATTGCCAAAAGATGCCTTGAGAAAATCAGTAAGATGGAACCAAGTTGTTAAGAGCCAAATGATATGCAAAAGAAAAGTCATTGGAAATCAGAGGAAAAGATGCTGGATGTGGAGCACAAAGAACTCTTAATCTCATCAAACAGCTACCAAATTTAAAAACTCAGTGAAAAGGGGGCTTTAGCGATAAAAAGGGTTACATCAGGTCTTTGGGCCATTCTGGATTGGACTTGGTGGTTTCTGTTCCTCTGACTTGTCCAATCAAGATGAATAATAGGATTAGATAAATGGACCTGTAAGTGAGAATGGGTGAATATGGGAGCAGCTGCACACTTCAAATCGGTTAACTTTTATTGTGACTTTAAATTTGGCAGATCGCTGTCTATTCTAATTGAACTTGGTTGCTGCAATACCCAGTTGAAAGTGTACCTCAAGTACTTATGAGGGTATTTTCAAAAGTATTTGCAGTTATTTCCTAAGAAGTTTCCCCATGGTCAATACATTCCAGCTTCACATATCCGGACCACCCAGGTAGAAATCAAGTGGAACTTTAGCATTAATATGATGAGTGGAGTGAATGATTATAAGCTGAGTCTAAGTATTTTTATAACAAAGAATAGGAATGATGTCTGTCTGGAACACCCTTATGCTAGTTAAATCCAGTTAGGCTAGTATCCTATAGTTTTGCCCCCCAAATAATCTGATGTCCGCTAAAATCTTAGCCAAAATATAGCACTTGCCAAAATGGTAACTCTTGAAAGGAATAGTCTTCTGCCCTGGAGTTTAGTATTCTTCATCTCTCTTTCGAGTTTTGTCTTTATAAACTCTAAGGGGACCAGTCCTTCTGCAAAATGTGGCCCACAGATTCTTCACTAAGATACCCAGTCTAGAGGTTTTGCTAGCATCAATCATGATTCATAAGTTCCAGTTCTGAGACCATCATTCAATGTAGGAATGGACCTACCATTTAATAGGGATCAATAGTTTCACCTAACTGGGGGGAAGTCTAGAAGAAAGATGATGTTTGGGTACTGATATTGACACAAGGCAATTTTCAAGAAAATGTTGTCCACTTCTGCTCTGTGAGAAAGTTGATAGGGTTCTTTTAATGGTGGTTTTTTCTTGGGTTGCCAAACAAGCTTCCCTCTCTATTGGCCATGGTAGCTAGAGCTCTTGGGAGTGCTAGCAACATCTGGAGGGCCATAGCTTGTGCACCATTATTTTAAACAATATATAAGCAATCCCTTAAAACTGTCACAGTTTTAGCCTTCTAGATTTTCTTCTCATGCTATATCATCTTAAATTAGTTGGATGGCTCTTAGTTGCTATCAATGAAAAGTCAAGATGCTAAGTACATTCATCCATTTCTTACCATGACATGAATGCAGCTTCCAGTCTATATATTAAAGACCTCTTGACAAATTCCATGTGTCTTTTCCTAGTTAGATGTTGACAAAAGATGTGTGAGTTCTTGTTCATCTGAAGATGAATAGAGCCACTGAAATAAAGCAAACATGGTGAAACCATTCAGGGGTCAAGAATTAGTAAGGAAACCGCTATTTCCTGTTTTCCAATTGCCACTTATGCCAACATACCTCAGATATGTCCAGAACCCACAAAAAATATGGACAAAAAGAATGAAAGAAATTGCTTGAACTTAGGAAGTTTAAGCTTGAGAGAATATATTCTCGTGATTAATACATAGTTTCTTGGACTCAGTGGGTCTTTATTTGAAAGCTAGAAGTAAATGTTCACAAGAATACGGCTAAATCATGAAAAATGATTTAAATCTACTTTTTATCCCTTTCTCAATAACACAGTAAAGTAAGCAAACACATTTTAAAGCTACAAAAGCAAAGGAAGAGAGGGAGGGGTGGGTGTAGCTACACCTGCAGAATTTGTACCAGCTCACATTTCAAAGGCCCCTCTGAAGTGGTTGCTGAGCTATTTCCACTGCAAAATAACAAGTGCTCTTGAAAGTCATTCCAAGTGCCAAATTAGACAAATTACATCACAGTGTATTTCCCTGCAGCATAAGGTACTTTGGAAACACCTGCCTAACATATTTGAAACATTTGCAGAAGGGAAGGGCTGGTTTCAAGAGTGGTTAACCATCTAACAAAAGTGCAACCAACTACCAAAGCAGACCACTTCCCCCAACAAATTGTGTTGGATCCAAACTATACTCCCGTCCTTCAGTTAGACTACTAGTTGAATGACAGAAAGTTGCCCAATTGACTTCACACCAAGATCTATAGCACAAGAAAAGTCATTGTAAGCAGTCAGGGAAGAAGGAGAAGGAGAAAAACAACTACTACATAGACATATCTGCAGGGTGGGTCTAAGTTCAAGATGATGACTGCAAGTGCAGAATTATGGTTGCCACAATCTTTCTGGGGGTGGGAAGGGATGGGCTTGGAATGGATATTCCATAAAATCCCCAGCTAGAGCTAATGGTCAGTCAGAAGTAGGGAAGTTGAATCCCATAAAATATGTGGCTCAGGCTGACTGTAATAAGTCCACAGCAGGTTGAAAGATAATAACAAAATCCATCATTATGATATATTCCAGTCAATGGTTTTATAATATTTTGTGGATGTATTAATCAAAATCAGAATTATGACGTTCTTAGAAATTGGAACATCTTATAAAAAAATAAATCAACATTATCATGATGTTGGAAATTTAAGAGAATCCTTTTAACTTTGATTTGATTCCTTTGATGTTCCCTGTTAAGGTGGACCTAATAGACTTATTTGTCTATTTTCTAAGTTGTGTCTAAAAATACTACAATGGGCAACCCAGAGATTTAGATTACCACGTCCAGATTGGACATGCTTAACTCCACACATCTTCTGCCGTCCTTCAAAATGCCTAAATCAAGGCTCTTATTCATTACAAAGAGAAGAATGTATTACTGGAGTGAATGCTAAAATGAAATTTGCTACCGTCTATTAACATTTTCCCCCATGTTGTTTTCAAGTAGAGTTTCAGAGGACTTTTGGAAGGTTTCTTGTATATTACCAAATGAAATATTGGATAAGACAGATCTTTGATCTGATCTGGCAAGGCTTTTCTTATATTCTTCATATGACTTGGAATCATCATGATGACAATATTATTAATACAGCAGGGAACGAAACTGGACTGGAGAGAAAAATCACCCAGTAAAGTTTTTGTTTTCTTAGCCATAATGCCTCATCTCATAATATATGGAGCCCTGACTGACTCTTCTCACAAATAATTATAGCCATTGCTAGGCCTAAAATACTCTAAGCCACAGGTGTCAAACTCACAGCGTCATGTTGCTGTCATGTGATGTTTCGCAATGTTTTTTCCCATTCGCGGAGCTGGGGTGGGCATCGCCTGCATGTGAGGCATCCCACCCACGGGGCGCAAGTTTGACAGCCCTGCAAGCTATGCAAAATACTTCTTATTTCTTCATGATGTCCTTTCAACTATATAGGTCACTTATTTTATAGCACAATACCAACTCAAAAGTAAATCAATTTCAATGGGAATTCTGCCCAAAGAGGCAGATGGGATATATCTTTAAAATCTTATTCTCACTCACTCTTGGGAGATATCCCAGTGGCCAAGATGAACTTAAGTTGTGAATTTTTTTCCCTTCTACCATCTTCTGATCCCTCTTATTGACATGGAATATACTTATTGTACATTGTTAGGTACTTAAATTTCAGAGTTCTGCAATATTCCAAAAGCACCCTGATATGATTTTTTCAGTTGTGTTAAAGGCATGCAAACCTCAAACGGCCTCTCTGGGTTACTTTCTGTACAATCTAAGTAATAAAATTCAAGCTTTGGTCTGCATGTGTCTGCAAATGGATTTATATTAGATATAAAGTGACAGGTCTGGGCGATTCTTTCAGACTTACTTGTTCTCATAAACTTAGTTATCAGAGGAAAGAGAAAAAAGCTATAAAATATTTCTTCTGTTTCCAACAGTGATAGAGTTTTTCCATGGTTCCAAGTAATGGTACTAGTGTTTTTATAAAAATGAAGCACCATTGGAGGGAAAACCAAGGATTTCTCACTGTCCTTTTAATTTCTGTGTATATAGCACGAATGTCCTATTTTCATCAAATTTTCAACTGCTATAGTTTAGTTATTTTATTTTCCATTATTATTATGATTCATTGTACAGTCAACCAGATGTTTAGAGTGGATTTGGCACTTTTATCTACCTATTGAGTCCTTCCCAAGGACCCAGGATAGGCAGATGTTCATTGTTTGATAATGTTAAAGGTATTGTCACAGGATGTAATCTGCTCCAATTAAAACTGCCTTTTGCAATTGATTGATGGCAATTTTGTCAATGCTCCAGTTGTTTACAGTTTGCACCATTTGCTGTTGGTATTGCCTTTGCTTTCTTTTGCTACAGTGATATTATGTTATACTAAATATAATATAATTCTTATATGCATATGGGCCCTGGTAGCACAGTGATTAGAATGAAGTATTGCAGGCCCACAGTCTGGAGTTTGATCCTGAAAAGGCTCAAAGGTTGACTCAACCTTCCATCCTTCTGAGGTCAGTAAAATGAGGTCCTAGTTTGTAGAGGACAATAGACTGACCTTATAAACCACTCAGAGCGGGCTGTAAAGCACTGTGAAGCAGCATATTAGTCTAAGTGCTATTTCTAAGTGCTATTTTTTTCCAAGGAGATCAAACTAACCTACATGTGGCTTTCAGACAAACCCTGCTCTGCCTAAGCATTATTGTACAAATACTGCTTTTTACAATGCACACACATATAACTACAGCAACTAAACTTGATACAGTCTACCTCCAAACAGGTAAGACCAAATCCACCTGGGTTGTGTCTGTTCTTATACACATAACAGGTCCTAGTAAGACGGAACTCTTGAAGCTGCCTTATTTTCAGTGTTAAAAGTGAAAAGGAGAGGAGAAAAAAAAAAGAGGAATTATTTTGAGGGAACTGGGATGTTTGTACTAGACTGAATTATCTGCCCTTGGTGGGTGTAGAGTTAAGTACAGCTCTGCTTGAAAAGAAATGGCATAACATCCTCCCACATGCACACAAATCTTCTTATTGTATAAGTGGGATAAACCTCTAAGAAATACAACTGTTCTGCAATTAACTATTTCTTCCACCATGCTTGTGAGTGAAATAGAACAATACATGAAGTAACTGCATTCCTGCAAGCCTATATGTGGGCAGCCACAAGCTTATATGACTACTCATCATAGCTATAGGTGAGTATGACATTAGAGACAATTGGCTTTGTTCACAGGGAACATCCAGAGAAAAGCCTTTCCTTCTTCATAGAAGTATCTCAGTTAGCCCCAATATAAACCTTTGGTTTGATCCATTGTCTTATGTTAATGGGGGGTGGGGCGAAGGATTCCCAGCATCAAATAATAGCAATAATAAGTTTCTTACTTTTCTAAAGTATTTGCAGACTTTCTCTAAGGTCATCGCGTCGTTTATTTAGTATAATTAAGTAAGTCACCTTCAATTTTTGAACTGCTGTTTACAGTTTGATGTCCCAAATCCCACAATATGCATAATAATTTTTGTCAAGCAGTTAGAGATGTTTAAATGTCTGCCTGATGCTTGATGACATTCGTAATGCCTCTCGTGAGCTTCATGAGATCTGCATCCTTTGCCAAGTTCTTGACAGCATTCATAACATCCGCCATACATCTCGCATAATGTTTAATAATGCCTGCTAAATGCTTCATGATGTTAATGATGCATTCGCCAAGAGTTTCGCACCGCATGCCAAGTCCTTGACCACATCTGTAACATCTGACTCGTGGCTTGCGGCATTTAAAGGGCCTATCCGAAGGCTGATGTAATTTCACAGAGCCACAGAGTGATAGATGAATTTGGCCCATAATTTCTTGGAGCTTTCCAATGTGGTTGACACCAGAGGGAGGTGATCCCCACAGAACGTGTTTGCTTTTTCAATTATCTCTGCCAGGCTGTAAAGAAATCCACAGATTAGTGGCTCGTGAGACACGCATAGTTGGTTATATGGTGAAGGGGCAGGGTTGAAGAGGAGATCAGTTTCTTAGGCAGATTTGCATTTTCTGCACAGCCTAAAAAAAAAATTACTGGATTCCTGACCTTGCAGGGGTTGCTCTCAATTGCTCTTGAAGTTTGCAGAAGGGAACACTTACTGTACAAATTTATGCTGATGGACAGGGAATATAGTGAAATAAGAAGGCCTCTTCCTTTTGTCTAAGATACATCTGCAGTGATTCTGGTTACAGCCAAGGTCTGCAGCAGTGTCCCAACTGGAAAAAAACAACTATCTAGCAAAGAAAAATAATTTCTGTTCCTTAGTAATAGAACTTTAACAAACATTCTGAAGGTGAAGGAAAACTGGGCCATTTTAAAGAAACATATAAGGGGAGAAGTCTACAGAATCTATAATCATATCTATATAATTTCAGACTAATCCTTTTTTACTCAACATTGTAAAAATAATCAGGATTTAGAATTATTTCAGTATTTTGGACTCTCCCATGCACTCTATTTAATGCACCGATGGTAGTGTTTTCAACAGTTTAATTCACCTATGATCCGTTGAGTCGTCACCAACTTCCTTGGGCTAGCTTGGGTTATATCCGCCAACAAAGAATACTGACTGTTTCAGCTAAAGTTCCTGATAGGAAATATTGCCAGCTTTTTTCTTCTTTTTGTAATATCAAGAACTTGAAATTCAAAAACTTTTTGACAGAGGAAAAAGTCCATTTTCTTTGTCTCCATTCTACAGAGTACAACCCAATGGCTGCAATCATGTCATCCCAAGGAAGGAAAGATTAAAGTTGTTATGCCAGATAGCTTGATGGCAGGGCGTAGAAGAAAGCCAAAATCTAAATTATACTTTCACCAGCCCCAGATATAGCATCCCCAGCCTTGAAGTACAATATCTATTATTGTACTTCAGTTATTTAGCATCATAAAAAGGGTACTCATAATCATAATTCCATTGTAGACTTTGGTCCTGAAGTGTAAAATAGCTAGACTGAGGAGTCTGAGCACTTACAATTCTGGCTTCAGTTACTTCTGGCCTACTGTTCTAGAGAATGAGCTTTAGTTTATGAAAACTCAGTTGCAGTGTCCTTCTTAAGGTGACCTAGATTCCTTGCTGCATCCTTTTTAGAACAGCTCCCAGAGCTTGGAGCTACAAAAACCTGGACCATATTAGATGGCAGGAGAAAGATAAAGAAATCACTCACTCTTCATTAAAATTTAGTGGTGATCGTTTGCAGGAGCCTCGTATTGTCAAGATTCCAACAAAATCTTACAGGCAAAACCAGTTCTTGATTGTTCTGCTTTGCTGTATAAAAAAGTGGGAAGGACCTTCAAGTGAACATTTTGCCCCCAGGAACTGAGTCTAAAAGAAAAGGTTCTGAAAGAAGATGAATGGATGTTGCCACAAGAGCAAGACAACACAGGAATAAACAACTATTTAAGATGAGAATGTAAATGCTCATCTACAGTTCAAAAAACCAGAGAAATTAAAATGCAATATGGGCAGCCAGTCATGTTCTGGACCACTTTAGCCTGAAAGATGATACAGTATACAGTAATGCTTTTACAAATCAACAGTAGGATAGCTACAGTCTTTCAGGTCAACAAATGCTCTGCTGAGATATGTATCTAGGCTGGTATTCAACTTTTATTTATTTATTTATTTGTCACATTTTTATAGCTGCCATCTCACAATAAAATTACTCTAGTGGTGTACAATAAAAGCAATTATAAAATCAAAATATTAAAACAGCTACACTGAAGAGACATCAACAATATTATCAATAACAAGATAGTGAAGATAATTGATATTAAAAACAAGACAGCCATCTCATCAAATCATCAATTCCTTGAGATCACCAGGCCTATTGGCATAGGCATATTTAACAGAGTCATTTAATCACTTGATAAGAGTTGCCCCAAATGATTTGTGCTATCTTAATCACTACAAAAAATAATGTTTCTCCCAACATTTCAACTGCTAAATCAAGTGCTAAATTGTAGGGGTATTGTACAGACATCCTATTTGATTTTTGAATAAAATGGTAGGGAGCATGAGCAGGACAAAGAGGTAATGAAGGGAAAAATATCAAGCTGCATTGATATTTTGCTATGCAATATTTAAACTCAGATCCAGAGATTCCCTGTCTTCGGAAGAAAATATAATGAAAGATACATTAGTGGAAGAGCATGTGTTTGTGAGCAGTGACTCCCTTGATCAATTCCTGACAAGTTGAGATAGAACTGGCAAAATTTCCTCTGAAACTCTGGAGAGCTACAGAGTGTAGATGATACTGGAGGGAGCAATGATCCTACTTGATTTAAGACAGCTTCCACCTTAAGTACAAAAATAAAACTTAGGCATTTTGCTATTGTCAGCATAAAATCTCACACAACTTTATGACACTTGAGTTCAGCGTATTGTGAAGAGTCAGAGTTGGATAAATGTGACCCTTCAGATTGGACTAACACCCATCATCCTTTATTATTGGCCATTGAGATTGAAGACTATTGGGGATTTGAGGTCAATAATATCTGGAGGGCTACAGTTTCATCATCTGTAATATAATGGTCTGTTAGCTTTTGTGCAACAGTATACAGAACAATCCCCTTTTCCTTCATTAGCTTTGGATGGGGTCGCACTATCCTAAGCAGGACTGGTGAGCAATGTTGGGATCCTCTTGAACTCAGTTCCAGCTAGAAGAACAGGTAGCAGCTGTGGCTAAGAGGGCTTTTGGACAATTCCATACTGTGCATGGAATTTGTTGCAGTTGTTGCAAATTGTGGATTAGATGAACATGCTCATGGTCACTTATACATGCCCGACATGACATTGGCCTTGAAGAGTACCCTGAGGTACTGTTGGTCCAAAATGCAGTGGCGTAGACAGTTATGTGGCTCACCATGTTATGCCCATCTAACAACACTTCATGAGCTGTGCTGGCATCTGATCAGCTAGCGGGTGCAATTCAGATGCTAGTTACTACCTATAAAGCCCTTTATGGCACAAGGTCAGGTTATCTGTGATACCCCAACTCCGATTGGGTTTGCTTGTCCTATAAGGTCTAACAGAGTGGGCATGCCTCTGGTTCTATTCGTGAAATATCACCATCTAATATGACTCAGCCATGCCCTTGCCTATCACCCAAGCCTGGATAAATGGAAGAGTTGTGGTAAGACCTGCTGACCTGTCTTGTAAAAATCTTGCTGAGAATTTTTTTATGGAAAGACCATTGGAAAAGACATCCTATGCTGGGGAATGGTTACCAGTAAAAGGAAACAAAGCCGCCCAAAACATGGTGGTTTAGAAACCATCAAAGCTGATGCCAGCCAGAGCATAAACAACTGAAGGAAAACATACAAGTTTAGAATACATGGAGAAAGATGATGTACAGCAGTGGCCCCAATCTTTTGGGCACCAGAGACCAGTTCCATGGAGAAACATTTTTCCGTGGACCAAAGGAGCATGGTTTTGATGCTACTTACATCCTGCAGATGGAGACTTGCTTGTTTGCACAGCCCGGTTTCTGGCATGTTGCAGACTGGTGCCAGTCCACGGACTGGGGGTTAGGGACCCTTGATCTGTAGGATGATAGAGAATTGGAGATGATTGAGTAGATAGCATCATCATCATCATCAATGTGACTCACAAGATGTGCCTTCTCTATTAAAATACCTTTTTTTAGAGCAGCACATCCCTTGAGATTTGGATGACTCTGACCTTGTTGGCCTCCCACAATGCCCTTAAGACTTGTTTTCTCTCTCTCTAGGTTTACAACAATGGATGAGCCTGTCTGGTAAATGGTACTGCAATGCAGACATGCTGTAATTGCCGTCAGCTGTATTGTATTATGTTGTGTTTTTGTGGGGCTTTTTTTTTAAAGCTCATTGTTTTTTTAATGCTGTGTTTTTAATTCTACGTCAGCTTCCCAGATTTGCAAGTTAAGTATAGATATAGCTTAAACAAACAAACAAAATCCAATAACTAGACTATGTAATGACACAATTCATGCACTATCCAGAATCATTCCATTAAGAACACTGTATGCTATTTTGTAAAGGTTGGCATTTATCCGTAATTTCAAACATTCAGACAACAGTGATAAAATGTTGTATTCCGTGTACCCTGCTTAATGTATCAGAAATACATAAGGAGATAAAAAATGTTAGCTATTTGTCATTGTATATTTAAGTACCGCTGAGGATATTGATACCATGAGCAAGCCCCAAACCAGAGTTCTATTTATATTGAATATGTATGTGTGAAAATGTTAGGATACAAATTTAAAAACTGAAAGTCTAGGTAAACCCAGATATTTGTGATTTATTAAATGACAGCCATTCATCCTGAAGGCTAGTTAGAATTTTCAAAATGTTAAATCCAGGAAAATTATTACGCTGTCCTCTTCCACCACCTGCCAAAAAGCACCTTCACACTAGAAGCCAGCTAATATAGCTATTATTTTTAGTGGGACTTATTTATATTTGGGCAGGAAAAAAATCTACATGTGGCTAAAGCCTATGGCTGAAGCTGGAGGATAGAAAGTATGGGATTGACCAGAAGGAAAAAACAGAAAGTCTTTGATTGCTTATTAGAAGCGTCGGTAATGTTCTTTTTTTATTTTTCAAAATAGGAGGCAGAACTCATACCACAGAGGTCAAATGAAGGGGCATTTAGGGGAGAAAAATAGTACATTTCCTTGTTTGGACTATAGAGTTTTATTTTTCAAAAATTTAGAGAGTTCACATATCATATGAATCGTATTGTGCTTTTTGATTTGACTTATTTCATCCAGCCTTTGAGGTTTGTAAATAGTGGTCTAGGGCTTAACACAACACACGATTCAAACTGTTAGGGGTTTATTGATGGTTGCTATTCTGGCTCACCGTGATGCATGAACCTGACCCATTGTCTCATACATTCCCCCCTCCCCCCACATGGAGTTTTACAGATCTGTGGCATATGGAACTATTTACCACAAAGCTGAACAATAAAAGAGAAGGCCCACATCTCAAGATGATTCCAGGTAGATAACCACAGAATGCGCCTCGCAGTGATGCAATCCAGGCCTAACAGAGATAATTTATGAACTGAGCCCTTTCCAAGAGATGCCCTCAGGAATACAAAAGGTCTGCACTATTCTTCACCTAGTTTCATTTTCTGAATATTATTTATTATGCTCTTCCATCATTATGCTACACTTCTTCTCAACTTCATTGCTTAACATTTTACCATTTCCTTACTGTCTGTAAAGCAATCCGACAGGGGAAACAAACGGAATTTGCACGCACTATTTCCTTCATATCTTTTCACAGTATGAACCTTTTTCTTAAAACAACCTCCCCCCATTCTACGTATTATTCGGTTAAAAGAAAGAAGATTTACCGAAATTCCATGTATATTCAGCCAAACTTTCTCTGCCTGTGTGTGACGCAGTGCTTATTTATGAGGCTGGAAGGGGACAGTATTTTAAGATGAGTCACAGCAAAGCTTTCCTTTCACCAACTCACCAGGGATGTTGGCAGAGAGGGTCCAAAAAAAATCTGGGGATTGGCTGTGACTGTGCAGTTGAAGGCCTGCACTTTTTTTGAAATGGAATACTTTATTTGGCCAGGTGTGAGGGGGACACACTAGGAGTTTGTCTCAGAAGCTCTCAGGGTACACGCAAAACAACACAATAATAATCACCATAATAATAATACCAATAGGAGGGGAAAGTAAAGAAGATAAGTAGTAAGCAGGATAAATAAAAAATACTCCAGGTAATCCTCAACTTATGACCACAAATGTCCCAAATTTCAGTTGTTAAGTGAGGCATTTGTTAAGTGAGTTTTGCCTCATTTTATGACTTTTCCTGCCACAGTTGTTAAGTGAATCACTGCAATGGATTCACACAGTTGTTAAGTGAATCTGGCTTCTTCATTGATTTTATTTATTTATTTTATTTATTTATT
>JAEANM010008317.1:0-12252 GCA_017656035.1 Myanophis thanlyinensis | reverse complement strand
AGAATCCTGGAAATAGCAATCTAAAATGTATTTATATTCATCTATAAGCAAAATGATATGATATTTCTCTCCCTAACTTTTTTCTCTAGGCCATTCATAAAGCTGTGATAATGATTGATGAGAAAGGAACAGAAGCTTCAGCTGCCACTTCCATGGACCTGGTGCCCCTGTCTATGCCTACTGTGCTAAAATTTGACATGCCATTCATATTAACAATTTATGAACAAAAGACTCAAAGTATACTATTCATGTCAACAATTTTAAATCCTGCTGAGAAATAGGTCATAATGCACCTGACTGCATATATTAAATAGCAATAGCAATAGCATTTAGACTTATATACCACTTCACAGTGCTTTACACTCCTCTCTAAGTGATTTACAGAGTCAGCATCTTGCTCCCAACAATCTGAGTCCTCATTTTACCAACATCAGAAGAATGGAAGGTTGAATCAACCTTGAGCCGGTGAGAATCAAACTGCAGAACATATTCATCTGATCAATATTGATTATTCAATTTTCTTATTGATTTGAGAACTGATAAGAGTATAAATTGCACTCCTCATTCCTGTTCTATATCTATCATTAAATTGCTTTATAAATTCTTGGGAAGCATTTTTTTTCTATTCCCTAAGCATGTCCATTATTTGCCCTTAGGAGCTAATGTTGCAACACTTGTACAGCTTTTTTCAACAACAGTCTTTAATCAGGTGGTGTTTAATGAGTAGAAACTGCACAATTTTACCTCCAAATATTTAAATTTTTCCCAATGCTGAAGCAGCTAGCTACTCTCTGGATCTGAGAATTTTTCACCTTTGATCTTGGATGGGGTAAAACATCCCCATTTGACGCTAGTGTACAATTTAGGAGTGCTGGTCTCAAGAGTGCTCACTCAAAGAGGAGGTAACAGCTATGATCACAATACTCTTTGCACAGATTTATTTGTGTGCCTAACCATGCTTATTCCTAGGGTAAGAGGCCATTCAGTCACAAATGCCCTAGCCATCTTTGCTTCTTTCCACAAGCAATACGGACACTTAACCAGGAACTACAAGCACACTCAGGGCCACAACAAGAACCATGACTGCATCTAACTCCCACCTTCCCAACTACCCTTAACTATTTTTCTAACTCCCCACCCTCCCTTCTTACCTTAACTTACCCGCGGTCGCATAAGCATTTCACTGCATATCGTACCATGTATGACTGTGTATGTGACCAATAAATTTGAAATTGAAAAAATTGATCTCATAGTTGAACTTCTGCAAAGCACTTTATATGGGGATGCCCTTGAAGAGCAGAATAGGGAATAAAGCATTTTTTTTCCAGTGAGACCAGTCTATCAGGACAACCTGGTCTACCCAATTATAGGATGGAGCAAAACAGAAGCAGTATGCTGATAGACCAGTCTCACCCAAAAAAAGCCACTTATTGCTCTCTTTAGTTCTTTCATTCTGCATAAGATAATCTTTTTTTGGATGTAATGTGATCAATTCCCCAGCTCACAAATTTTGTCCATTGGTATCGACAACTCCACACCTTCTGCCTATATACCTATATATCCAGTGGTGGGATTCAAATAATTTAACAATTGGTTCTCTGCCCTAATGACGAGCTGGATGGGTGTGGCTGGGTGGCATGGTCAGGGTGGGCATGACAGCACTCAGCCTCCTGCAGCTCTCTGCCAGCCAAAACAGGGTGCGGGGTTTAATTACAAAATGTGGGCTTTGCTTTGTGACATCCAGATCCAGCTGTGTGGACTGCACAGAAAATATACTTTTGTTTGGTTATGAAAAAGTATCCTCAAAGTCAGATGTACACTAAAGGTAGACTGACTTTTAGCTATGCACCTCTTCAGCAAACAATAAAATTTGAGGCTCCAGATAAAGAGGATTCGTTTTAGGATGAATATCCACAAGTTTGCATGTTGGAGGTTCCTAAAGGAATTCTGGGAAACTCTGTATTTTAAAGAACATTTGAGGGAGAGATGCAGAATAGCCCTTTTCTGCCTGAGGCTGTAGAGACCTGGCACCAATCAAAACATTTTGGGAAGCAACTGATCATTTACTACTGATAGGGTAAGCCACTAATATATGAAAATAAGAGCAAATTCCCTTCCCTTCTAGTATTGATGATGTTACCTAGTTTGGTAATGAAACATCTGTAAGAAAACCACTAAGCTCAGAGAGTACCAAGGACCCCACAGTTCAACTCTGAGCTACAAATATTCTCTTCTATTGATAAACACTTTTTGGTTAGAGGGACTCAGAATCTGCCTTACATGAGACGGCTCCCAGTGGATTCATTCTACATTTTGAGATGATTTTCGTAAATAAGGAGTGTAGAATTATAATGGCTGAGTATTTGATCCTTCCTACACCCAAAAAATACAAAGCTAAGGGATAAACAAATAAAGAACAGGTTTGAAAAAGAAAAGGCTCAGGAAATAAAAAGAGTGAAAGTGTAAGAAAGAAAGAGGAAAAGAAGGAAAACTGAAAAAGAATGACTTCCAACTTTCTTTAGTACAGATATAAGTAAAAAAAATATATCAAATTCTTATTCTAAGATTAACATTTGTCTGCACTATTTCCAGAATCCCATATCTAACCATCAAAGCCCAGATCAACTTTTAATTTGTTTCTCACAAAAAGTCCAGTAATGGTTCATATCTCTTCAATCACTATTTGTTAAGGAAACCACAACTGATTTATTTAATTGCAACAAACTCTAAATAAAACAGAAATGGAAAATCCTAAGCTCTAGTGTAGATACATGCATCTCAACTTTGGCAACTTTAAGGTGCATGGACTTCAATTCCCAGAATTCCCCAGGCAGCATGAAGTTCGCCCATCTTAAATTTGTCAAGACGAAAAAATGCTGAACTACAGATAGGGATTTTTTCCCTGGTTTCTACTTACTTATGAGCAATCAAAATGCAAAAACCCTCATTCCCACCCCACTCCAGAGTAAGGACCATGCAAAATCCTCATTCCCACCTTATCCCACTAACCTGCTTTCCACCTCTGTTCTCTTGTGCAGGACAACAAAAGAAGACCCAGATGATCAGCTGGGAGGCTGTAGGCAGCAATAGATGATCACTCCAATCAGCTGGAAGGCAGCAAATACACTGGCTGGATGCCCCAGACTCCCAGCTGATTTACAGTTTACCGAACTGTGCAGAAAATTAACATCCTGTTTGCCCAAACTGGTGCGAACTGGCTGCAGACCACCTTTGTATATATCTTTTTACTATTTGCACCATTATGACCGAAACAACAACCCTCTTCCATATCTTTGCCTGCTGCTACCTTCAAAAGAAGTGATGTTTCTCTTCCATGACAATTCTAATATAATTTTTTTTCTTTAGAAATATCTTGGTGTAAACATAGTTAATTTCAACACTATTTAACTTAACAATTTACATGGATCGATGGTTCTCAACCTTTTCTTCACCACAGAAACCCTTTCAATACCTTTTGGGGCCATGGGCATGAACTGCCAAGACTTAGCTCAAGATTTAAATCATAACATTTTTTCAAGCCTTCACGGATCCTCTATGTTAACATTGCGACAGATCACAGGTTGAAAACTACTGATAAAGATATTTTCACATTTCACTTTCCCAATATGAATCAGGTTTTATAAACATTTTAAGCTGAGAACACAAGATGGCGTTAGTCTCTATTTATTGCTTCCCCCCCCCCCAAATGCTACAATAGAGTTACTTTTGAGGAATATTACAGGGGTTACTCTCTCAGATATCCCACTATCTCATCCCAAAACATTGATCCCAAGGTATTGTGTATTTTTTCATCTTTCACTAGAAAAATCTCTCCCAAATCTACTCCCGTTCTATTGCTGCTCTTCAAAATAGCCAGCATTTATTTTATCAATCATCAGAATTATCAGTATTATCCTTGGTACCAGGGATTCCTAAGAATAGTTCTACCAAGATTTTGCCACCAAGTATCTTAAGATATGTCTCATTCATGTCCATAATGCCAATCTTCACCCAGATTATAGCCACTGCACTCTCTGAGTATGCTGTATGCATGTGGCCTACAAATCAGACCAAGTTGTATTCCTTTATTGTTTATTTATTTAACCTGATAAATACAGGTAGATTATACCCACAATTGAGGCCAAAATTTATGTTGCTAAGTGAAACATTTATTAAGTGAGTTTTCCCAATTTACGACTTTTCTTGCCAGAGTTATTCAACGAATCATTTGTTAAGTTAGTAGCATGTTTGTTAACTGAATCTGGCATTCCCATTGATTTTGCTTTTCAGAAAGTTGCAAAAACTGATCACACATGGGACACTGCAGTCATCATTTTTAAACTTTTTAAACTTTAAATTTTAATTGTTTAAAATTTTTAACTTTTTATTTGAATTGGTTTTAATTCGATTGATCAGCCACTGTACTTATTTAAATTTTAATTTGGTTTTAAATTGTTACATATCTGTGTTTTAATAGGCTATACACCGCCTCGAGTCCTTCGGGAGGGAGGCGGTATAGAAATCAAATAAACATAAACATAAACATCGTAAGTATGGACCAGTTGCCAAATGTCTGAATTTTGATGATCATGGGGATTTTGATCATGGGGATGCTGCAAAACTGCAACAGTTACTAAATGAAATGTAAGTCGAGGACTACCTGTAGTTACAAAATTCATTATCTAAAGTTTAGTAAATGAATACAGGTAATCCTCAACATACCGTAGTTTATTTAGTGACCATTTGAAGTTATAACAGCACTGGAAAAAGTGAGTTATGACCATTTTTCACACAACCATTGCAGCATCCCCGTGGTCATGTGATTTATCTTTGGATGCTTGGCAACTGATTGATATTTATGACAGTTGCAGTGTCTCAGGGTCATGTGATCATCTTTTGCGATCTTCTGACAAGCGAAGTCAATGGGGAAGCCAGATTCACTTAACAACCATGTTACAGTGATTCACTTAACAAACGTGGCAAGAAAAGTCATAAATTGGGACAAAACTCACTTAACAAATCTTTTCACTTAGCTACATAAATTCTGGTCTCAATTGTGGTCATAAGTTGAGGACTATCTGTATAAAATTCAGTATCCTAATCTAAGTGAAAGACGGGAAAATGGAAAGGGTATTTAGAACATGTGCCATGTTGGCACAATGGTTAGAATGCAGTACTGAAAGGTTACTTCTGCAATTTGTCAGTTCGAATCTCACCAGGCTCAAGATTGATTCAGCTTTCCATCCTTCTGAGGTTGGTAAAATGGGGACCCAGATTGTTGGGGGCAATAGGCTGACTCTGCAAATGGCTTAAGAGAGGGCTGTAAAGTGCTGTGAAGCGGTACATAAATATAAGTTCTATTGCTATTGATATTTAAGGTGGTACATTAATGTTAAGTTCTCACCGTGCACTGCAAAATGCAGTCGTTTGCTTTGCTCTAACAAAGGAAATATTAGATGGAGAAGAGGTTGCTTGGGAAAGCAAGAACCAAGGCGATAATCCAGAATTTTCTTCCTACGGGCATATCCCCTTTATAATACTGTAGTTGAGATGCAACCCTTCCTTTTCTTATATCTTGGCATATCACTATGCCTCATTTTACACCTATCTCTATATGTAAAATTACTTTCTTTCCTATAGTTTAGCCTAGGGGTGGAATCTGACTGGTTTTGCTACCAGTTCAGTGTGTGCTCATGCATGCCAAACACGCTGCAGCACAGCTCTTTAAACTGCTTTTAGAGGCACCAAAGGCAGTGGGGATCATTAGGAAGGCTCCATTGATGCTCCAAACAGCTGATTCGGGTAAGTAAGAAAAAAACAAAGCTCATATAAAGAAGGATAAGGGCAGGGGTGGATGGACGGGCCAATTTTAAATCTCTACTACTGGTTTGGGTGATCTGGCTGAATTTAATAAGACCGCTATTTTTCTTTAAAATTCTATTTTTAGTTGTAAGAACCAGTTTGGTGTAGTGCTAGGCACATTATTTGCCTTTATCTTCTTAGGGCTGAGAGAGCATAAGGTCACTTAGCTGGCTTTGGGCCTAAGGCAGGATTAGAATTCATATTTCCCAGTTTCTATTCCAGAACTTTAACCACTACACTAAATTGATTCTCTGACATTAGAATCTATCAAATACGATTCTGATTGGTCAACAAAATTCAAATGTCCTTTAGACTTCCTGAAATCAATTATTTCTGCCTCAAAACTGTTATGACCCTGTCAAAATACAGTATTTGCATTATGCCTACAGCATGATTAATATTTAACTAAATGATTATCTATAAGATTTTATCCACTATTGATCTTCATCTTTGGTTATTGGCCTCTTAATGGAATTAGGACCACTCTATTCATTGGCTCACTTTATATGCTTAACTTCTTAGCATAAATAGAATGTTTTTAGAAGCTTTCATAGACACTTCAGAACCAACAGACGGCACTCAGGCTAATTTATGTTAACAATATAATCTGATAATTTATCACATTTCTGTACAATTGCAACACATTTGGGGGAAGTACATTCATAATTTATCAGTCAAACAATATGTTCTCAGCATTGCAACAGTTCAAGCTCTATCTTAGTTACCTTTACACTTATGTATTTCTGGATTGTTCCTCTAATAACCTCTATACGGACTATTAGCAGAAGATGTTCAATGAAGTCCACCATCAACTTTTTGTTACTGATTAGTCTTCAAGTCTGTTGCCATCAATTCCCAGAATATCCTAATCATGTCCATGTCCATAAAGATAAAAATCCACACAAACATCAGGAACTTCCTTTGGCAGAAGAAGGGCAGAAGTACCTAAACTATCATAAGATAGTTTCCAGTAATTCTGAATTTGCATTCAGATTCTACCAAGAAATTGCTTGAGATGTGGCTGCCAAAAATATTTTCATCTCTCCCTTCAGCATCTCAACAGCTTTTGCACTGTTGATATTAGGTCCCAAATCAGAAACCAAGAATCAGATTCACAAAACACTTGCTTTTAATCTCTCAGACATTGAAGAAAGAGAGATACATGAAGGATTCCAGCAGTTCATTCATGAACTTAGCCATCCAGCTGACCATAGGCAATGCCCTGTTCATTGAAGAATCCTTGAAATTATTGCCTAAATTTTTGGAAGATGTCAAAACATTTTATGAAGCTGAGGGATTCTTTACCAATTTCAGTGTTCCCAGGCTGGTTAAAAAGCAGATCAATGACTATGTGAGAAAAAAAAAGTCATGGGAAAATACATCATGCCATTGAAAAACAAGAGCCAGCCACTGTGATGGTCCTTGTGAATTACTTCTTCAAAGGTAGGTAGAAGAACAGTTATTTATAAATGGATCCACCTTTCTTTTATACTTTTCCAGTCATCCTGTAAGAGGAGACATGCAATGGTAAGCTACAGAAATTATTCTCCTGGACTATATACCTACTAAAAGTCTGCCAGTCCCATACTGAGCATTTTATAGAAATGTAGGAGTGAAATTCAAGTATCTGGATGGAGAAAAGAATAATGTTTTCCTTTTCTTGAACATTTCCTGATCTCTCTCTCTCTCTCTCTCATCTGTATCATCATCTCTCTCTTCTTTCTCTCTCATCTCTCATCTCTCATCTCTCACATTTCTGAATCTCCCATCTCCCGTAAAGAAGGGAATTCAACAGTTGTCAATTTATAATTTTATTTTCTTGTATCATTTTCTCCTCCCTACCCCTACCCCTGCCAATTCTTATTTCTTAAAGTTTTCAGAGGCTTGAATATCATTTTTCCATTTACCTGCCTCTGTTTATGTTTTATTTGAAAATTGTATGTGAATTTTCAATAGCACACTTCCAACCATAGATTTGTTAGAGATGTACATTGTTGCTGACTTCTAGATTCTAGCTACCCTGGTTATTTGTGGGACTGCTTCCATCCCATTTTTCTATCTAGTAAAAGATGCACAATTTTTTTTAAAAAAGTCTTTTCCCTAGTTGACACAGATCCTCTTCAACGCATGAACATGGACACAAAAATATGTATTTAACAGCTTCCAACATAACAAAGTCATCAAAATCTGTGCATATGTTTGTATCATGCACGTATGTATAAAGACACATCTCCCACTCTTTTCCCAAAGCTCCCCTCATAAATTGGATGTGGTAACCTTCTAAGGTGCCAAAGCATTAGTCCTGCTAATTTCTTTCACCAGATATATTGTCACCTGTACATTTTCCCCCCAAATTTTTTGAGTTTTGGATATACAAGATGAGAGGTCTTAATACAGAAAATGATTGTGTCAAACAGAATAGTTACTTGAAGGATCTTTGGTGAAAAAAAATCCTCAGACAAAGAGTATTACAATATTCAACTGTTTCTAATGTAAGGTAAAGCTTAGCATTTCACCACATATTGTACCATGAATGACTGTGTATGTGACCAATAAAATTTGAATTTGAATTTGAAGCTTTTATTGGTTAAAGCTGTTTTCTCCCTACAGGCTATTCATAAAACTATGCTGAATGTTCATGAGAGTGCTACAGAGGCAGCAGTCGTCACTGTTACACAATTTATGCTATTTTCTGCTAAAATAAAACCTTTACTTCTTATCACATTCAATAGACATTTCCTAATTATAGGCACTAATCCAATAGGCAACATCATTTTGGGGGGAAAAATTATGAAACCGACTGAAGAATAAATATTAGAATATGTCATTCTGTTCAGGTAATGATAAAAAGACCTCTCTAAAGCAATGGCTACATCTGGACTAACAGAAGAGAATCTGCAATTGCATTATAATTGATCAAAGCTATTTTTTTGTGAGAAAAATAAGAAAACAACTCCAAAATGTTTTTACAATAAAATTGTTGTTAAGCTCTATTAACTTGTAGGTTAACCTTTTGTAGTACAATTTGAAAATCTTTTGTAGTGCCATTTGAGAAGCTAATTTCTAGTGTTGGAAAAGAGCAATTCTTATTGCCATATCTCAGTACAAATCAAATCAAATTCAAATTTATTGGTCACATGCACAGTCATACATGGTATGATATGCAGTGAAATGCTTACGCAACCATTCACGACCACAGGTAAGTTAGGGCAGAATGGGAGGGTAGGAAATAGGTTGGGAATAAGTTGAAGATATTCCTAGTTAGGAAATGTTTGTGGGGGAAAACAAACATTGGACAATTCTTCAATGAGCCTTAAAGCACATACAGGTATATGGAATATAACAGAAGTGTACCAACTGGCCATTTTTCATACATGGACATCTGCTGACTCTGGAGGAAAATGCAGCTTATGACTTGGTCTATACATTGTACATAATGTGGAAATAAATACATTTTTGGCTTAAGTGTGATGACTCTTTTATATTCAGAAATAAATAGCAGAAAGGGCAACTATAAATATTTCTGTGTCACAACTATATAGATTCCTGTTCTAAATATGATGGTATCAGGGCATTATGGTAGGTACAGGTGTGCACAAAATGTGTTTTCAGTTCATAACAAAATAGTCTCACAGAAAAGCTTTTGAGGAAACTGCTCCTTTGGAACAAAACTCAAAATAATTTGAATGGTCTTTGTCCTTTGTACTCCTGCACTGCTGTTTTTCATGGGATGGGATTGCAAAAGTGGAAAGGTGAATAATACCTGCTAAATGCTGCTGACAATTCAATATGCAGATAATTTGTCGTGATAAGGCATAATTTTAAAAATATATTTTTTAAAAAAATAAAATCAATCCCATATAAAACAATAAGAACACAGTTCCACTCTAATTAACTGAAATATTTGTTTAAATTAACAGACACACTTGTCGGCATAATTAGAATCCTTTCCATTTTCTTAAATAAATGCTATAGATTGCTGAACCAGCTGATCACAGGTCAAAGACAGCAACACAAATTTAAACATTCGTTTCAATTACTTTGTTTCCTCTATGAGATTTTGTTAATGAAATAATATTAAAAATCCCTCCCTCCCTCTCTTCCTCCCTCTTCCAGCCATCTAGCCATCTATACACCCATCCATCCAGCCATCCATCCATCCATCCATCCATCACTAATACTTTTCTTATACCATTTCCCCAACATCTGTAACTAAACTGGCCATTTTTCATACATGGACATCTGCTGACTCTGGAGGAAAATGCAGCTTATCAGATCTTGGTCTTGTCAGATCACTAAATTAAAGCCTTGCCCTACACCATTTCCCCAAATATCAGATGACTGGACTGCCCATTGACAATATATATTTGTTTTTTATGATGGCTAAATTTTACGTGGAGGTCAATGAAATTCTGTCTGTATTTTAAAGAGAGAAATAACAGTCCTGAAATTGGGACTCTGATGTGAGCAATGATTAGCCAAACAGTTTTTATAACTATTAGAGAAAGGAAGATTAATTACAGAAAATACATTAATAATCCAATAGACAAAGTGTCCAGGCACACATGAACAGGACTATTTGTAAAGGTTGCAGCATAAATTGGTTGGACCAGAAGACCTCCAAGGTCCCTTCCAACACTGTTATTCTATTCTATTCTAAATGATTTATTCAAGCCTATACACAAGAATGTAGTCAACTATCAGAACTAACTTGAATCTCTTATGGCAACATAAAGACTCTAAACTGATGATGCGTGTAACTCCACCTTCCAGCTCTGCATAGGCATCATTACAGTATAGGTTAAGAGGAGACATAAAGAAATCCTTAACTCTCTCTGTTATCTAGATTACTACATTGTGGTCAAGAACAATTTTTTTACTGAATGCCATCACTCTGCTGAACAAATAATTTCAATACTAATTATTTACTAAGTCTGCATTACTATTATTCTTCTCATTGTTCCTATCATCTACTGTATTTCCTCTCACCTATGAATATAACTTTGTTGTATTTTATTATTATGATTTACATTGATTATTGTTTCCTAATATGATTTGGTTGCTTATTTGTATCCCATGACTATCATTATGTGTTGTATTTTATGATTCTTGATGAAAGTACCTTTCTTTTTATGTGCTGAGAACATATGCACCAAAGACAAATTTCTTTGTGTCCAATCACACATGGTCAATAAAAAATTCTAATATAATCTAAAAAAAATAGATTATGAGGTGCTGAAGATCCTGTATTATTGGATTCATACCCAATGACACATACTTGGAAATTGGTAACTAGCCTTATCAATTGGCAGACTTTATTGCTATGCCTGTAGATAGTTTTTTTGTCTGTTCAGGCCAGATAATAGCAAAATAAAATACAGCAAGTATTAATAAAACATAAAATGCATAATAGATGTGATCAACATTTTACATTAAATCAACAAGGAAAACTTTTGAAAGAATGCCATACTACGGTGTAGAGAAGTACAAAAAATCAAGGGGTGGAAAGAGAGGTGGAGCAACAAAAAAAAGTATCTTCAAACTAACATAAGCTGACTCTTTGCAAATGATGCCTTATCGTAGAGATTACAGGTAGTCCTTGGCTTACAAATATTTGTTCAGCAGCAGTTTAAACTTATGATGGTCTGGGAAAATGTGATTTATGACCTATCCTCACGCAACCATCATACTGTCCCACATCATGTGAACACAATTCAGGTACTTGCAACCGGCTTGCATTTACCACTGGTTTCAGCCTCCCTTGGTCTCTCTCACATTTGCAATTTGTGACCTTCGTAGCAAGCAACATCAATTGAGAAAGATGGATTCACTTAATGGCCATGTGATTTGCTTAATGAATGAGGTGATTCATTTAATGGCTGCAATAAAAATGCCTGTAAAATCATGCTCGGTCACATGATAACTCGCTTTATGACCACACTGACTTACACTGGAAATTCTGATCCCAATTGTAGTTGTAAAATGAGGGTTACTTGTAAGGAAGATGAGATTCCTGAAAATATGCCGGGTCTGTTATGTAGGTAAAAGGAATTGAAATATTGTTTAGAACACTGGGGAACAAGATAATATTCAGAACTGGCTCACAAGAATAAGACAAGGACTTCCTCATCTTTTTTCAGCTTCTCTTCACAAATTCAAATTCAAATTCAAATTTATTGATCACATACACAGTCATACATGGTACGATATGCAGTGAAATGCTTATGCAACTGCAGGTAAGTTAAGGTAGGAAGGGAGGGTGGGGATTAGAAAAATAGTTAGGGGTGGTTGGAGAGGTGGGAGTTAGATGCACACATGGTTCTTGTTGTGGTCCTGAGTGTGCTTGTGGTTCCTGGTTTAGTGTCTGTATTGCTTGTGGAAAGAAGCTTT
>JAEANM010008316.1:0-17094 GCA_017656035.1 Myanophis thanlyinensis | reverse complement strand
ATAAATAAATAAATAAATCTCTGACGATCTATGCTCCAAAGTTTACTGTAACAGTGTTGTTAAAAAAGCATTAAGAGTTCTAAATTTAATTTTGTGAAGTGGAAACATTGTATTGCTAATTAGAGTTTATAAAACTTAAGCTAGACCAATCTGAGTATTGTTCAATTGTTTGGAATCCGCACCATATATGACATCAGTACAATTGAGCAGGTTCAGAAGTATTTCATGAGAAAAGTCTTGTACTCTTCTGTACACAATAGAATTCCCTATGGCACTAGGCTTGAAATTTTCAGTTTGGATAACTTAGAACTGTGTCCCTTGCAGTCAGACCTAGGTATTGCATACAAAATTATAGTAGCAATGTGTTTTTGTTTTAATTGCAATAATATGTGCGCAAACAACCACTTTAATTTCAGTGTAACTGGTTCTAAACTTGACTGTAAAAATATGATTTCAATTGTTTCAGCTACAAATTTTCAGTCTGTTACAAATTGACTTTTGTGGACCTTAAATCATACTTAAGTGGTCAGTAGAGGGGGCGTGCGTAAGTGCACTAACCTGCCTATCGTCCCTGTCATTGTATTTTTATTCTTTTATTCTTGTTCTCATTTTTGTTTGACAAATTCTAATAAACTTATTGAATATAATTGATTTTAGGCATGTCCTTGTCATAAGTAGATAATTTAGATTGAATCTTTCCAATTCCACATCCAACTGAGTTGTTTCTAAAGCAATATCTTAATCTTCTTGCTTTTATATAATGTTTTCCCCCAAATACTACCTACCCTGACAGCTAAGGCCATCCTTGATTTTTTGGGGATGGTTCTAATATAAGCCCTACCCCAAAATAAGACCTAGTGAAGGCAGTGGGTGTGGCCAGCCCAGGAGGCAACCCTTCCCTTCCCCGGTCACCTGGGCCCCTTAATCACAACCTGCAGATCAGCTGAGCTAGCAAGGGCCAGGAGTTCTGTCTCTCCAGGTGCCTGCAGATGTTACCACTGCACCCTTGCTAGCCCCAACCCTGCCCATAGTGCCAGGAAACCTTGAAGCCAAGGGTGCCACTCTTTCAAAGGTAATTTTGTGGCTCTGGAATAGGCAGCAATCAGAGTTTGCGCTCTGCCAACTTGCTTGGGTGTTGCTCAGGTTGCTGCAACGATGAGGCAGAAAGCCATGCAGCCCGTTGAGATTGGCTCCTCCCCCCCCGCCTCTACCAGGCTGCTGCTGCTTGAGAAAATGACAGGCAATTCTGGAAGTTTGTGGGAAGCGTATGGTTATTGTAGAAGCAAAGCTCAGTCTGTCCCTTTCAAGCAATCAAATGTGTATGTGTGTGTGTGTGTGTGTGTGTGAGAGAGAGAGAGACGATGGAGGGGAGTAACAAGAGTTGCAGGCAATGCTGTTTGAAAGGATTTCCTCTCAGTTTCTTTCTCTCCCTTCCCTCTCTCTCTTGACAACCGGGTAAGGGGACTGACCCTCTCCTGCCTCCTGTTCAGCATCTGCTCAGGGTGGTGCCCTGAGGCTTGGCCTCTGTATGGGCCACCCTTGCCCGGTAAACATGACATATGGGCTCCCTCACGCCTCCTTTCCCACGTGAAGCACCAGCTGGTGCAGGCCCTGTCTTCGAGGCCATGAAGTGGGATTGGCATGGCAACCAGGATTGGGTTAGAGCCGCCGCCGTCTTAGATCAGCTGGTCAGAAATGCCTCACATGCACAGCCACTGCCTGCGAGAAGAGCGTGCTGGAGCCCAAATATTAAGCCTTGCCAGCCTCAGAAACTAGGGATCTTGCAGGCATACCGATACAGAAAAAAAAATGGGGGGAAATATAAGACCTCCCCAAAACTAAGACCTGGTGTCTTTTTTGGCAGCCCCAAAAAATGTAAGACCTGGTCTTACATTTGGGGGAAATACGGTATTAACATCAATTTAATAAGATCACGTTAACACAACGTAATAATACATTTTTATATTTCATGAAAGTGTCAAAAAATACATTCAGCATCTGATATAAATGGTAGAAAGATCCTGTATTTAATTCTTAATTGATTTACATTATTTAAAACTGTGACACAACCAAAGCCACCTCACTTCAAGCACATAAAATACTTATTAACAGGTTTGAGATATCTGAAAATAAAACCCAAAATACCATTGGTTTACAACTTTATAAGCACTCTGAAAAAATACTAAAGTAACCGATTACTCAGAAGAACCATTCATACTCTGGAATACAAAACAGAAATAATGTTTTTATTACAAAGCTTTACCCCACTTCCCAATTTATGTCCAGTTTGCTGAGCTGTGCTTTATACTATGTTGATTAAAGATTTCTAATAAAATAACTATTTGATGTAAAACTCCAATACCACTAGCAGCAGCAAAAAAAAGTTTTTTTTGCCGTGTATCTAAGAAGATAATTGGTGGCATGGTTCTAACAGTGGGAACTCAAACTTTTCTATTCCTCAGTTTTATCCCAAATTAAGGTGAATCTAATCAGTAAAGTTATTTCTTTCCATGTATTGCAAATCGACAAGACAGGAACTCTGAAGGTGGGAGAAAGATTCCCAGCAAAATACTACTTGCATGACGCTGGCATCAGGAGGACTTTAGATATAGTGAATCCTCCCCCACCTTTTTTGATTCACTTAGTCTTATTAACCATCCTTACCTTGTAATCAAAAGGCACAGAGGCTTCTGCAAAAGTGATAATATAATTTAGATCATTTTAATTAAGGAAGAACAATGCCTTGATTGAATATTTTTGTGAAGGCAAACTGCATAAACATGTATTTATTAGGGAAAAATATCCAGTAGATTATCTCCCACGTAAGTATGGGGATCATACTTGGAATTTTAATCACGACATATCTGAGGGGCATTAGATTAGAACACAGACATTTTATGAACAGAGGAGCAATTTTCAAATTGCTAAGAATATTACCACACATGCTTAAGCACTATATGCAAAGTGCACCATGTGTTTGAATAGTAACAGTTTTAATATATAGTATTAAAACAAGTGATTCAGACAAGGATTTTTTTTCCTCTGAAAAACTTGTTTTCAATAAATATTGTTATTTTAACCCAAAGTGTTAGATACAAAGGTAGAAGGCATGAGGGGGAAAATGAAACAGGGTAGAAAACAAGAACCCATTTAACATTAAAATAACAGCGAGTACATCAAAAAGCTGTTTCAAATAAAGCTTTATAAAAATATTCAGCAGATAACTGTTGTTTTTAGAAAAACTGATTTGCAAACCTGAGGTCACTCCATATATACTGTATCATATATATATATATTGCTAACATATACAAAACAGTTCTAATCTGCAGCCAAACAGGTGCTTTTTGAAGAATCTGAGGCCAGATGAAACCATATGTATAGTATCATATTAGCTGGGAAGATAAGATTCTGAAAATTATTCCAAAAATAGCTGGATGTTGAAATGATCAGAACAAAATTTTCTTCCATTTATTGGACCTAGAAGAAATCCATAGCAGTTGGTCTCTTCTTAGCTGGAGCTATAAGAGACTTCTTTATTTGAGGGATTTCCATCAAAGAGCTAGAGGAAGACTTTAGGACCCCATGGGGTGGTTTTTGCTTAGGATTGAAAGCTACCCGGGAGACTCCCTCTGGACTCACTAAGATACTTTTGTCTGTCTTCTTAAATTCTGTAAAGCAAAAGATTAGAAAGAAAAACATTACATGTCTTGTGTTACCCTGTTAGTAGGCATGTAAAGTACTTACATGTAAGTGAAGGGGGAAAAAGTACATCCTTCTAATAGATGATTTTTTGATAAGCGAAAGACACTCATAATGCAGACATGGTTTAATGTTTAAGATTATTTTTCAACCAATTTATTTTTCACATGCTGCTTGAAAATAGATGGGGATCTCAGCAGAGCAAAGTATGCTTTTAAGCTTCTAGAAAAATACATGCATTACTTCCATTTTAACAGCACCAATGCTTATGTAATAATTCAAATTTGGCCAGCAAAAACTCTTTTAACATTCAGTTTATCACACAAATGATATAACACAGGCCTTTCAAGCAAGAAAGAAAACGTCTTACCAGCAGTCATATTCTTATTCAATCCAAAGGTAACCTTTTTGGAACTGGAAGATTGTAGCTTGCTTAACTAAAAGACAAATATAGTTGTTTTCCTGGACCAATTAAATCTTTATTGCTTAAAATATTTTTCAATATCCTTGTTAGAATATTGAACCAAATCATAATAGTTAGGAAGCATCAGCCAACATACACCACTATCCAATTTGCCAGTGTTCTGCAAGTAGCCAGATGGCCCATAGATAAGATTGCAAAAGCCATTCTAAAAGCAGTAAATTTGTAGAATTGCGTATTTAGTCTCAGAATTGAGACTAAACAAGCAATCTTTAGAGAACAAGGTCTTTTACTGATTCATCACAATCCTATCTTAAAAAATGCCATTGTTTAAAAAGGACTCAAACTATTATTATAAACATTCTCAAAATATATACTATAGAAAGATTATCATACCGATATGGCAGTAATGCTTCTTTTAGCTTTTCTAAAGAAGACTGGCTTTGGTAAAGCTGTCTTTTCAAATTTCACCAAATCATTCTCCACATTTGACTTTGTTTTCTTTATCGGAAGGGCAACATCACTAGTTTCCTGCAAGAAGAAAAAGAACAGAAAGTATGCATAACATAGTAAATAACACAAATAGCACATAATATGTTCATCTGTTAGGAATTCTTCCATCCCTCCACCGCCACTTTATTTTTGTACAGCCACATTAAATCCAAATTGAGAGATTTATAAATCGTCAATAGCTACCTGAATATCTTACCATGGGAACCAAAGAAATAACATGCATAGTCTGTTTCAGGGAAGTTAAAGAATACAAGATAAATATTTTGAAAAGAGCAAAATGATGTTCTTTTTCCAAACTAATTTTTTTTATCATTCCTTTCTTCGATTTTATTCAGGATTACCAAATAAAATGATTCACATTTAAGGGCATGCAAAATCTGTTCAATTTAAAATGTTATTTTAATTTTTTTTCTCTTATTTCTCCAACCATTCACATTTGCTTAACAGATGAAAGCCTTAAATGTAGCCCTGATAAGGAAGTTATCTAAAAATAAATAAGGGGGGGGGGGGGCATACATATACATTCTCAATATCCTTAAATGTTTGGTCTTCCTTTAGAGCAATGTTTCTCTACCTGGACAACTTTAAGATATGTGGACTTCAATTCCCAGAACTCCCCAGCCAGCATGCTAGTGTTTGGCTAAATAGAAGAAGAGATGTTGGGCAGAATCGTGTTACATAGGCTTTGTCTGTTTATTTTCTTTTAGCTTTCATGTGGTTCAGAAGCATGCCTTAATAGGGCTGATGTTAGCCTTTTATAACAATTTTCCTTTCAGTTAGCCAATTGATTAGCCTAAGGATGTAGAATTTTAAATTAACTTGTGAAATTACAGCATTAAATTGATGTTTTATCACTAACCAACTGCACTAGAGTAAGAATGCTCTTTTTTCCATTTCAGAAAATGGATTAAGAAATTTAGAAAATAATTTAGCTTGAAAAATTCAAGAGAATCTATCCACCTACTTCGTTCTTCCTCTTCTTGTTTTCAAGTTCATTTCTTTCTGTGGAATTTGGAGCTTTCTTGCTTTTTCTTTGCATTTTCAAGCCAATTGCTTTCTGTTTAGAGCATATAATCCTCCCCAAATTCCCCAACATTTTTTTCCTCTTCAACTTGATTTTCTGCAGCACAATAGGTTCTGACTCTACAAGACATTTTTTCTCTGGCAGATTAACACACTCTTCAGACAAAAGCTTTCCATTGATTCCTGGCTTTGATTTCTGCTGCCTCTTCATAATTTTACTAGTGTGGCTTCCTGCAGTACAATAATTAGGGTCCTCTTCACTGTCATAATTCTGTCCATTCTGACACACAATTTTTATAGGAACTTTTGGCAGGCCCTCATTTTCGTGTGGAGAAGACTGCTTTATGCCATTAGCTGAACATGTCAGTAACTTCAAGGAAGAATCATCACCAAGTCCTTCAATGGGAATTACTGAAGCAACTTCATTGTTCTCTGTACTTGAAGACTTCTGCCATTTCCTGATATCTGAGGATTCACTGGCTGGATCTGGTGTCTTGGATTCAATACAGATTGGTCTATTCTCATTATTTCTAGAGGGCGTGCAAGTACCAGCTTTCTGACTGGATTTTCTCTTTCTCTTCTTTCTCCTTTTTTGTAGGCCTGTGTTCGCCTCTTGTTCCTCACTATCATTCTTTTGCGTTTGATTGTTGTCTGTGAATAAAGATTAAGTGATATTTAATTGAATAGCATCTCTTGTGACAAGATTGGTAAGACAATTCTACTTTTAAATGAAGAGAAAAATATGTCTGATTATAAAAACCATGATTAATCTTGCCATTAATTCTCACTTAAGTATTTAGAGATTGTTTGTTTAACCATTTGGGGAAAAGATGAGAATGTTTGAACCCTCCATAGCAAATGTTATGCTTTTAATACATAGCATGTTGTGTTACAAGGATCTTGGCAGCTGTGGATGATTATCATCATTATAATGAATTACTTTCACATCTGAACTCTTTATACTTATGGAAAAGTTCCAGGCTTATCCATGCAGCTCTGTGCTTTTTAGTCAATAGTTACAGTCAAATAGCAAAAACCATTCTGCCATCTTTTGAGGGCACTCAGTTAAATTTCATACAAAGTATTATTATTGACAATAAAGTTATTACTGCCTGCTTGTCACTAAATTACACTGAGTTCAATAGGGTTTCCTTCCATGAAAATAATTATACCAGCAGCCTAAATTAGCAGATTATATGAAATTGTCTGTTTTATGAGATTTATAAGATCCAGTATGTCTTATTTTCGGGGATGTCTTATTTTGCAACCACCCACCTGCTCCTTCCTTCATGCCTGTGGCTGCAATGGCTTACAGGGCAGACACACTTTTTGCCCGGATGGAGAAATCCCGAAGACCCAAAGCGTCATCTGCTTGCAAATGGGATGCTTTGAAATGGAGCCAAGTGTGTTGGGATTGCCTCCCTCCTCTCCCGTGTCTCTGCCTCTGCCTAGCTCCACTGAGCACTTTTCGCCCAGAGGGAGATGAAGCTTCATCTGCTTACAAATGGGGCGCTTTGAAATGGAGCTAATAGCTTGGTTCAAAGCATCTCATTTGCAAGCAGATGAAGCTTCGTCATTTCTCTGTCTGGGTGAAAAGTGTTTGGGCACCTATGGGGTACTTGGGAACGGTTCAAATTGTTCTATTCTCAAACATCCCATAGGCACCCAAACACTTTATTGGGGCCTGGCAGATTCGAAGGAGGTTAGGAAGGAACTTGGGCCAGTCCTGGAGTCTGGGGAAGGCGCTGATGGATGCTCTGCATTGGAAGCAGAGATGGAGCTAGGGCTATCTGACATTTCCCAGCTGCCTTCGGAGCTGGAAATAAGTAAGAGGATAAACAGCTGGGGCCTGTTCCAGATGTGTGCATGCGCACGACTGTTAGAAGAAAACAGCTGAAGACAGGGAGCTGACTCAGGAGGAAGGGCACACGTGGACGCTGAACGGCCCCTCCCTGGCTGGGTGATAAATAGGAGGAAATGGGAGGGGTGGTTGAAGGAAACAACCGTTCAGATTTCTTTTGGAAGATTTGCTTACTGTGATTCATGCTTTGGAGACTCTCTTGGCAGTACTTAATTTACAGCTTTGTGACTGGCAAGTATCCAAAGGAACTGATAAGGTCGGTTGCTGCCTGGACTTTTCAGTGTGTGAATGCCAGTAATTCACAGGAGCTAAATAAAGAGGGTTTTTTCAAAACCTAGTCTGTTTCTGTGTTCTGCTACGGCTGGGTCAGAACACACTTTTCGCTCAGTGGGAGACAAAGCTTCATCTCCTAGCAAATGGGATGCTTTGAAACGGAGTGATTAGCTCCGTTTCAAAGCGCCTCATTTTCAAGCAGAGAAAAGGGGGGAGGGGAGGCAGGCAATCCCAACATGCTGCCCACTCCATCCCACCATCTCTCAGCTTGCCTCTGGCTGCACCAGGCATGCACCCACACAGGGCGTCCAGATCGCCTCCCCCCTCCCCTGCCTGCTGTCAGTGCCTCCATGCTAGCCTCCTGCGAGCCTGGCAGCTGCGCAGCACATCTAGATCCCCCGTCTCGCCCTCCTTTGCCTCCGCGCTCGGTCTTATCTGTATTGCGCCAAGGGGCCAGTGGGCTGCAACTGCTGCCCCTGCACACTCGCTGCCCCTTGTGCTGGCCATGCCTATCCCCCCCAGGCTTATTTTTGGATAGGGTTTATATTAGGCCCACCCAAAATTTTTGGTATGTACAAACCAGTCCTCTATGGCTGATTCAACAAACTATGATTAAAAATAAATGTTTAGTGTGATCAGGAAACAAATAGATTTTTCCACCCTACCTTTTTTTTCCAACTGAGCTTTATCTAAGGGTTTGCCGGATTTTTTTTTCAATCTCCTCCTACTGAAGGTATCATCGTCCTCATCTGTAGAGACATCTTCAGGGAAATCATCTTGAGGGAAACTCCCTGAAAAGGACATCGGAATAAGAACTGCCACAAGCCAAATATTCTTCACCCTCATTAACATCTGTGCTTTTTTTAAAACTCATGTATGTATTCTATCATGAATATTTTATAGCAAATAAAGCATTTACTTGAATAAGAAGGGAAGGAGCAAAATTTAAATTACTGGTAGGTAATCAGGGCCCCAGGCTTAATTGCAAAGAGCCTTATATCAGTTAAGAGTGCTGCAACAGCTTTCAGTTCTTGTAAAATTTAACATTTTAGAAGTCATCAATAACAGACATAAACCTTTAAAGATAAACAAAAAAATAAATATGTTATCGAAATAATCAGAATGCTAATAGTCTGCAATCAGCACTTTATAAATATCTCTGCATCCAAGCAATATAATGTACTACATGTGTTTTATAATACAATAAAACAATAGATTGCCAGTGATTTTCCTCTTACATAAGCCTAATAGTAAGGAAGAGTGGAGGGAAAAGGGGCTGGCCCCACATATTTTGGCAGTCACTCCAGCAACTGTAAGGACTATGTGGCTTTTCATGAAGGGGAGAAAAAGTTCACAATTCCATCTGTAAAGAGTATTGTAATCTGATTTAGGTGATAAGGTAAGTACAGTTCAGGTACCAGCATATTGCCTGAAGTTGAAAAGAAGCTAGGAAAGATCAGACTTGGGTTATGCATGACTGGGAGATCACCACAGTTGCCTGAGAATAATTCCAAAATTATCTCAGAAAATGAAATGGCAAATACTTCCATATTGTTCCCAAGATCATTATATGGACATGACCACAGAGCCATCAGAATTAGAACACAACTCAAGATACTTTACTTTCACTTAAGCATTGATGTGGAAAATCATGATTATTCCTTCAAAGGACAATACAACCTTAGTGTATATTTTCTACTCATGCTATGCTTTCTCAAAAGCTTGAACAAAATGATGAAATCTTACCTTCTGCAAGATCTTGAAATCTGGAAAGAGAAGTGAAAAGAAATTATATTGTTTAACTCAACTGACCCTTCCATAACAGAAACTACTGTATTTATTGATGTGGAAAAATGAGTTTAAAAAAGGAAGGACTTAGGTGTTAAGAGAAAAAAAAAGATTACCCAGGGAAATCATAAGAATTTCAGGAAACATACTTTTTAACCAATTTGTAGAGGCGCTTTCTGTTAAAAGCAGGTGTGTTTTTTCTGCTGCTCAACTCAAAGATTGTGCTGGCAATTGCTGCATAATCAAACTGTCAAAGAAAGAAAGCAACTTAGGTCAGTTTTAAAAATCATTTCATTCAAAAATGCTAAAATGTTAGTATCATAACACCATTCTTTTCTTTTTTTATTTACCACCCAAAATATTAACTTTTTCTCACCAGTCTAAATCCACACAAATTCCTACTAGGTCCCTTCATCACAGCTTAATGAACAATTAAGTATCTTTTAAAAAATCACAGCAAGATGTAAAGGTACAGTTCAGGAAGACTTGGGCCATCACCGTTTATGAGTCAATGCATGCAAAATTGCTCAAATGGCATCTGATGTTCCTCAGAGCTTGAAGTACATACAACTTATAGATGCCACACTCTCCCACCCCATATTGTATTGGGGAAAAAACTGATAGCTTGATTTAATTTTCAGTGTTGAAAATAAAGTAACTAGTGCAATTTATCAGTTTTAAACCAGAAGTTTTCAAACCCTGCATCAGCCTTCCCCAATCTGGTCCCACAATTCCCATAATTTTAGTAGCTAGAGTTCTAAAACTAGTATTGTTTGATAAAGGTGGAGCCTACCTGAAGAACAGGTCCAATGTTAGCATCTGTATCTTCTGAATTATTAACATGTGCCTCTGAATTTGAAGGCTGTTTGTTTGACAAGCCCCTGCCTATATTATGAAGAAAAAACAAAAACGAGGCGTCAGAGATCGAATGGAGGTCCTATCCACTTCAGTCACACTCACTCTTTGGTTTATTCCTGCTCATCGTGGGGAAAATATTTCTTGCCTTCATTTAGCCAATGAAGCTGTGTATCTCCAAGAAAATGACTGCATAATTTATCTTGTGAAATTTTATCACTTGTCACTGAATGATCAAATCTGTTAGAGGATCTTTAGAGAGCATCTGGGTATGTAATATGAGGAAATAAGGGGAAGTCCTGATATGTGAGAAGAAAACCTTTTCTTCAACACTGAACACAACCTATAACTAACATTTTCAGCAGAGATGGTATCAGTGTTATGAGCTGGAGGAAATAAAGAGAACAGTCTTTTATAAATACTGGACAGAAGCTTGCTAGAAGACAAAGCAAAACTTTAAATTCTGGTTAGAAAACATAGGTGTCAGGAGTTATTTTTTAGAATGGATTCTTCTAATTTTCATTTCCTTCTAAATGAACTGGATTCAGACGTTTCTGTGCTAAGACTGTGAAGAAAACACTGGAATAATTTTTCTAGAATTTTCTAAAGCAAGTGTCAGAGAAATGAGATTCTCACCTCTGGCCATTTCTGTATCTTCTCTATCACTCCATTTTTCATCTTCTGAGGAACTGTCAACATCACTGCCAGTTTCTAGTTCTTTCATTAAATCTTCTATGGCAAATGGGGACTGATCCACAATGGTTTCAAAGATGCCACAGATTATGGCTTGCAGCATAAGATGACTGAACAGTGAAAAGATGAGGAGGGGGAGAATATATTTAGGAAATGTGGTTAATAGAACTTCTTTGTAGCCTAACTCTTAAACAAGTTCTGAGTCATTCAGAAAATAATAAAGGAAAAATAGATAATTGCATGATTATAGTTCTCTAATTTTCCATGGTATGCAGGATCAAAAACAATTGTTTCTATAATGGCTACATAGTAATGTTGTTGCTATAGTTACACATACTTTTACTTTTGGGCATGTTTAAAAATATTTCTTTCATAGTCAGCATGTTGCTATCCTTCACAGTAGCTTTTCTTTTGTTCTGCACCCCCATTCAGATTTTTATTTACTATTTTTAAAACAGTAGATTAATATAAATATTTGAACATACTCCTTGGTCCTGGCAATAATTTTGCAGAATGGTTCAATGAACATACTGTTTTGGTCTGCTGTGAGCTGTAAACATAAAATACAAAAATTAGTTCAACATAACTGTTATCAGTCAGTTCTAAAATCATTATCCAAAATCTAAGAGCTACTCAAAACTGAAATAACTTATTCCAGAAGAAAAAAGAAGTAATCAGAAAAGGTAGTTTATTTGGAATGATTACATAATCAACTGAAATGCTTTCAGAATTGTGAGCAATTCCTGTACAATAGTTATTTCAGCATTTATTGGCACTGATATAATCAGTACTGCAATGACTGTGTACTACTTCTAATATAAACATTCGAAACCAGAAAAAATGGAAAAGACATTTCTATTACTGTCGCTCCTTACACAACTGCAGTTTATTTTATTTTTTTAGTAGACAGAGCAAAGCACTACCAGAAAAGACAAAATATTCATTATGGGCATAAGATGTTCTAAAATAAAGATGAATTGATAAAATTAATAGCACAACTCTATAATACAGAAAATATACATTTTAAATATTGTTATGTATAGCTACAGATAACTCTGTAGCTGACTCTTGAAATTTAAACTAAAATACTATATAGTATTATAGTCAGAAAACAGGGCATTGTCACTCTTTAATGAACACCTTTTGCTGACAAGGTTTGTTTGGTGAAGCCTATGGATTTATATAAAAGATAAATAATAGGGAAAAGAGAGAATATGTTAGATTTAGGGAAGGTGACAAGCTATTAAAAGGATTTTTTTTACATACTGGGGTTAATGGGTAAAGTTAACTTTTTTACATTCTTTTTCACTTTCATTGTTTCTTTTTGTATTTTCTGTTTGTATACTAATTTGCTTTTATTCCTTCCATGTATATAAAACTAATTGGAAACCAGGGCAGTGTTCACAAAATAAAATAAACTGAGCTTTAGAGCATCACACAATAAAAACTTGACACCACTGATTTTAATACATTTGATGAATACATTTTCAGATGTTAGGACCGGCACAGAGAAGCCTAAATGTCATGCAATTTGCTACTGACCTCTTTAGCTCCAACTTTAGCCAGTTCTTCCAGATAGATATCAATGAAGTGTAATTTAATACCAATGGGAGCATGGCTGTCTGGATGCATAACTTCCATTATTAACATGTTCAAAAATCGTTCAATTAAACTGGAAAGAAATGTAAAAAAAAATGTTAGTGGCATAGCCTATTCAGTTGAATTACATCATAAAATCTTTTGTCAGGTCCAAAAAGTGCTCACCTAAATATATTTGGCAAAGCATAGACCAGTGGTGGCGAACCTTTTACTTACCGAGTGCCGAAAAGTATGTGCTTTGCACGTGCTATCCGCACTTGCGTGCAGCTCCTCCATGTGCGTTACATGTGCAACCGCATCATCTGTGCATGTATGTAGCTTTTGCATGTGCAATGCACGTGTGCTGCTGCGTGCAGGCACTCATGCACACAGGAGCAATCGCTTGTGCATGCGCAGGAGAGCTCCGAAGACCAGCTAGATTTCCTGCTGCAATCGTGTGCATGCACAGCAGATGCCCAAAGACCAGCTGGGTCTCTGCAATTGCGCATGCATGCATATACAATTGCACGTGCATGCTTAGCTGGAGGTAAGCTGGCTGACAGCTTGTGTGCCCAGCAAGATGGCTCCGTGTGCCACCTGTGGCACCCGTGCCATAGGTTAGCCATCACGGGCATAGACCAAATGGTTTTACCTCCATGTAATGTAGGAGCAAGAAAAGAGAAATGCATGTGCCTGACACCAAAACAGGGTCCAAATCTCTCACCAGTATACACTTTAAAAAAAAAAAATTAGCTGAGGAGGCCTGATTTTATTACTTCATTTTAAAAGGTGATCCTACCATCTTATATCACAAGTTCACTGAGTAGGATCTATATCGTAATTAAAATTGAAGAGTTGCTGAATTTTATAAAAATATCCAGTTGTGCATTTTAATGGTACAATTAATGCAACTTCCCAGCTTAGTTTCAATTTTGTGTTTTCTTTGATATAGAGTAATGGGAGGAGTTATAGTTGTCCTTGATTTATGACCACAATTGAGCCCAAAATTATGATAGTTAAGTCACAGTGGTTGTTAAGCAAGATGCCCATATGACCCCTCTCACTCAACAATCGTAATCTCAGCTCTTCCCATTGTGGTCATTAAGTGGAATACAGGGCACCTTGGGGTGGGGGAGGTCCTGGGACATCTGGCGCAGGCCTGCATTCTATTTCAAGACCAGACTCCCCACAATGGCACTTTGCCAATTCACATATGGCCTGTGCTCCCAGGGCCTCCCCCACCCAAAGGTGGTCTTTGCAAAGCTTTTCACCTGTCTAGATCCCCACAGAACTTGAGTCTGCTTCCCACCTGGTCCTCACAGGCCTCAGGCCCACTTCTCATGCTCTTGGGCCCCGGTTTTGTGCCTCCTCACTGCCCCATCATGCTTTCCTCCACTTATCTCTTTGAAGATTACTTTTCCAAAAGAGTGTCCAGCTGATGTGATAGGTAGCCTTCCTGCAGAGGCTGTCTTGCACCATTCTGGAGGTGGGCGCCAATGTGCATCCTTCTGAGAGATTCCACAAATAGCACTCACTTCCATGATGGCAACACTTCCCTATTCACACGTGGTCCCTGGAAACTGTTGCATTGGTTGGGCTCTCTTTTGGAAAAGTGATCATTGGAAAAGGTAAATGTAGCAACTCATGACAAGACAGGGAGAAGGACCAAGGTGGTGAGACCCAATGGTGCAGAAGGTAGGCCCGAAGCCTCTGGGAACTCAGCTGGATGCGAAGCAGCCCCAAGGCACCGAGAAGGGCAGGATGAGAGGAAAGATAGCTGGTGGGGACAGTTGCAGTGTCCCTGTGGTCAGTTGTAAGAGCAAGCAGATTGTCAAGCTGTTGAATTTTCATCATGTGACTGTCAAGGAGATGTAGTGCTCATAACTTTTGAGTATAGGTTGTATGTCTCTTCATTCAGCACCACTGCAGTTTTGAACGGTCACTGATCATAAATCAAAGACTACTTGTAGATCAGATGAGATTAAATCAATGAGCAGATGATTGCTACTCATAGAACACTCAGTTAAAAGAAATGTCGTGTCGACATCATTTTTAATAGATGAAATGCTATGTTTGGTAGTTAAGCAGGTAAATATTGATCTCACAGAAATCAATGCATATACTGTATCTATCATGCTAAGCCATGATTTGATTTACAAAATTAAGTGCGGCCTAAAACATGATTTACAAACACGATGGTGAGGTATTTATACTGATAAAATCAAAAGCACACAAAACTGGCACACTATACAAACAACAGATGTGGCGTACCTTTCATTCCATTCATTTCTTTTCAGAACTTCAAAGGATTGCCTCAGCATCATGCGGATCAACTAGGTTGGATTAAAAAAAAAAGGTGCACACAATTTTTCCAACCATATTACGTTTATAGGGCAGCACTTAATGTACTGAATGAACTTGAACAAAACAGGGATGTTCTGTACACATTTTAAGCTAAACTCTACCCCTTATGGAGGAACTGTATCTTTACATATTATGTTTAGTACCCAATGCTATGTTGGCTGAATGCACACTGGGTTTCTGTGCATCCACTGTTTCTGGGTGGAATAAAGATCTTGGTTGTGGTCCATAAGTGAGAAAGCAGGAATGAGAATGACAAGTTCAATGACTTGTTCATTCACTGAATACAGGACAGCATTTTTACAATGGGAAAGGAGGTACAGGTAGTCCTCACTTAACAGCCACAACTGAGTCCAGACTTTTGGTCATAACTTGCAGTCATTAAGTGGGTTATCATGTGACTTGACAACTGTTTTTATGACAGCCATAAAATCAGCCATCACGGTTGTTAAATGAACCATTAAGCAACCACATGGTTGTTAAACAAATCCATTCTCTCAAATAAATTTTTTTTTGCCAGCTGCTAAATTGACTAATGATATGGAGTTTGAGTTATATCGTAGGGTTCTAGATAGCATGTTTTATAATACTTCTATTTCCTAAGTACCATTAAAATCTATCTATGAAATTGACTAGGCCAATTTTTTCAAATCTGCCACCTTCCAGATACATTGGACTATAATTCTTATTATCTCCAAAAAGCAGAGCTGCAGAAAGTCACATGAACATTATGGATCAAATTAAGCATTTTTTTTTAGGAAACAACAACAGAATTTCCCATTACCATGACTTTGGTAAATAACTTGTTATTTACAAAAAATAGGCCTCAGTCTCAGGCAAGGAGCACAGGGAGTTTGTAAGTGCCAAGAGCAAGCACTCGGGAGCACAGATGGGCTAACAAGAGGCACAGATAGGTAGTAGGGAGCAAGAGTGAGCTGGCTGAAGGTGCGTACATACAACAGAGCATTGGAGGTACTACAGGGTATGAAGTCCCTGAAATTTCATATTCCAAAGTGGGATCCTTGGGATAAAAAGTGGCAGGAGCAACTTATGATCTTCACTGCCAGTTTGTTTGTTTGTTTGTTTGTTTATTTTTGTGGGAAGCTGTAGGTAAGGTCAAAAAAGGCAATTTGTTGTGACTGAGCATCCAGATTACAATTATGTGACCTTGGGGGCATTGCAACAGCAATAATGGTGTGGACAGTTGTAAGTCCCCCTCATTCAGTACCATTGTAATAACTGTCACTGAAGTAGCTATCATAATTCCAGGTCTACCTGTAATGGTTCAGATAACTCATATCTCTTGCTGTATCTGAACAAGCATTTAAGAACTAGGAATCCTATTTGAAGGCTTATATAGAAATTTTAATTCTATATGCTAGCTTACATATTTTTTTCTTAGTTTTGATTAAAATATTAATTTAATTGTATAACAAGGCATGAATATTTTTCTATTTTTATATCACAGAATCTACAAAAGATTCATAATTGTTTATACGTTATTAACATTACAAATGCATTAATATTCATAATACAAATATTTGGAATACCAACAATAAAAAAAACCTAAACATAATTTCACTAAATAATAAAATACTGAAAACCCAACAACCAGTTACATTACTCTTATATGTATTCTTATATGTAGCATTAATTATTCAAGCAAATAAAAGGAACTGAAATGAAATCTGGATTAAAATGAACGACGTGGTAATTATGATTTAGAAGTTCTTTTCAAAAAAATGTCTCCTTTTGCTTAGAAAGTTTATTTGGTAAGAATATAAACATATGGCAATAGCACATTTAAATGAGAAAATGCATTTTAAACCAATGTTAATTTGTTTTATTACCAATCCTATTTCTGAAAGTGAATCTTTTGTTGTGGAACAATATATACCCTGGATATATTAGAAGTTTTAAGAAAAGACTGGACAACCATCTATCCGAAATGGTATAGGGCAGGGGTCGGGAACCTTGGCTCTTTCATGACTCATGGACTTCAACTCCCAGAATTCCTGAGCCAGCCATG
>JAEANM010008315.1:0-17094 GCA_017656035.1 Myanophis thanlyinensis | reverse complement strand
GCAATAGGGAAAAGCTTGACTTACAATTCCTCATGAATAAGGAAGTGTTTCAGCTAACATAGGAATTGGATCAGACCTTTCAGCGAAATCAGCTTCCCAGATTCTCTCTCTTTTTTTTTTCCTACCGCAGAGAGAAAAAAGAAAAAGGTTTCTTCTGGGACTTTTCTTCTGCTAGTAACTAGTTCGGCGGGCCGGATTAAAAGGCCCAATGGGCCGGATGTGGCCCGCGGGCCATAGTATGCCCATGTCTGGTTTAGAGTGATAAGAATTCTGGTGTCCAAGTTTTCAAAAGCGTAGACATCATACAGTAAAGTTAGAGTGTTAAGCACTACCCTGGGAAACAGGAGGTTGGTATGTAATTCTCTTCTCCTTGTATATTCAGATTTTCTTTGCACAACTAATCCATCAAGTCAAGTGCTGGTCACCAGGCAACAAATAAATGTTTTCATGTTTTCCCCTCATATTTCTTCAGAAAAAAAGTCCATTGCCAGGATTCAGAATTTATTTTCTATTTGGTGGTCAACTGCTTTGTGTGCTGCCTATTAATCTGAGTTGAAGAACAGCTTTTTGCTTACATAAAAGATGGCTATAGCAATAGAAAAACATAAAGAAACAAACAATTGCATGTATGTGGTTTAAGTCTGAAATCTGCCTTCAAACACTGCAAAAAATGGTTTAATTTTGATTATTTTCTGTTCCAGAAATACAGACATTGTAGTACCTTGTGGCCTACTCCAAATGGAGGGGAAAGAAAGGAGGGAAAAAAGCTTCACAAATACAATTGACATTATCCATCTCATTTTTTTTTATACTTTTCAGAAAAAAAATGTTGCCATTTTTTAGACCCATAAATTTAAGTCTAATAGAGGCATTCATAAATCTATTAATTTTAGCTTTAACCTCCTAGGTATGTAGTTGCATTGCAAATGAAGGTAAATAAACATGCTGTAGCCTATTCTTCAGGAACCTTCTCTTTCTCTCCAGAATATACTGTATGCACTGAGCTGTTATATGCATTGCATTTATGGGGTTCTTAGTTGTGTGTAGCTTTTAGTTGTTAATTAGGGTGTTGATGGCTGGCCATTAAATCATTCCTTGTTGTTCCCTTGTGCTACTGCACCCTTGGCTCCTAAGTACCTGATAGGCTAGGTCAGGGGTGGGCAATTATGGCTCCTTTGTGACTCGTGGACTTCAACACCCAGAATTCCTGAGCCAGCCATGCTGGCTCAGGAATTCTGGGAGTTGAAGTCCACGAGTCACGAAGGAGCCGTAATTGCCCACCCCTGGGCTAGGTGGTAAATCAGCACTCCTATTACCAGACAAGGAACCTGTTTTCCAGGTTTCAAACACGACAAACCCTCTGAAGTGAACTCAAAAGATTCTTTTAATTCGGAGTGTTGGCAGCCCTGGCAAAAAGTTTCTCTTTCATTGTAGGCTGACAAGTGCAGCTGGCTGGAAGATGAGTAGTGGTCTACCACTTTTATTCTTCTCCACCCGCTGCCTTTGCTCCCCAGAGCTAGGATGGGGCCTTGATAGCAGCAGTGGCTCTTTCTCCCCAGGATCAGCCCACAGATTTCTATTGCTCTCCTCTTCTCTGCCTTCTGTGCAGCTGCACATCAGACAGTGGACCCAGCTGTTCCTCCTCTTCCTCATCAACCACCTCCAGACCTGGGGGCTGGTGACTCTCCATCTGAGGGATGATGGATGGCCCAGGTTCCATCTCTGGATCTCTCTCTCTGCCAGGCCTATTCCCTCTTCCCCCTCAGAGCTCTCAGGTTGCCTTGCTGCTGACTCTGACACCCATACCTTCTCCTCCTCTGATTCATCTGCTGGAGGGGCCAGGCTGCCAACAGGTCACAACACATTTCTCTAAATAGCTGCACCTAACAAGGAATCATATAAGAGAGTGAAATAAACCTTTGGTCCCAGTGACTGACTTAAATTGTATTCTTCAATATATTACTGCCTGAATAATCAAAGAAAACATTTATTTTCCAAATGGAGTTTAGTTGTACATCACATATCTCCAGATCAATTCACATTGTGAAATATGGTTTTACATGGTTTCACATGCATTCAGGCTGCTAGCATGGAGCACAATGATAATTGAACATAAGCCCTATTTCCTAGACAAATAATAATATTGATATATTAATAATAAAAATACAGTTTGGGTTTGGAGATCTCTTTCCTTCCCTGACTAATATGTTCTATAGTGCTCTAAAGTAATACCATCTAAGCTATGGTCAGTTAAATCCAGTAGCATATTTTTCCAAGATCAGTTAGGTATTAATATTGATTTTTATTTTTATTTTTATTCATTCAGCAGTATTACTCCATATCAGTCATTTTAACCAATAATTCTAAAGGCTTACCTTATAGAGGCTGGAATACTCTTCTTCTTTCGGATATTCCTGTTAGGGTTGCCACAGCGAATCATCTTTTTTCTACCTAACGCTATCCTCCGCATCTTCTACTCTAACCTCTATTCCTATTCCTATTCCAGATTTCTATTCCCAATTCCCATTCCAGAGGCTGGAATACTCTGATTTTGAATTTCTATTTCTTTTTGTTACAGTACTCAATATGTATTTTGTGTGAGAAGAATCAATATAAGTATAGTATAAAACAACTTTTCTGGATGGCAATACTTACTACGTGGAATACTATTGTGTAACTTCTCTCTCTTTCTCTCTTTTTTCCAGTTCTCATTCTTTTGTTCTTTTTCCACTCCACAGCTAGAAAATAAAGACAGGATTCAGCTGAATTACTGTCAAGTATTCCATCAAATAGGGATATATATCTCTTTCTCTTTAGTGTCTTTCCAGCAATGCTGGCCAGGGATCAAGTTATTAAAAATCTTATAGCTTTTGTTTCAGTTATTGAACTGGCATTAAATCAAAGAAGCATTGTTATTCCAGCTGTATCTGTCAGTTTTCATGGCCATGCTATTTCTGCACTTCATTGACTCATGAATGCATGCTGCACAAAACCCATGAGTAACCAATGACCAAATTCAGATAACTAACAATTCTCTATATTTTGATTTTTTTAATGCGGTTAGTTGAACAGAATATATACATTTCTAAAGAAAGAAACACTTCCTTTTTTATTTATGTATAACTCATCTCAAATGACATTTGCAGAAATTGTGTCTAGAATGTAATGGAAGCTAAGTTTTTGCTGCATTTATTGGATGAAATCAAAGCATTCATTCAAGAGAAGAGCTTCTCTTTAAAGCTATATTGTTATTGAGAATAAGGCAACAATTACAGCAACCAGAAGAGACATCCTAGGTTGCTGTGCACAAATGAGATTGCTTGCAATCATTGATAGGAAGAGAAACAACTTTCTGTCTGTGACACTGATAGCAGCACTCAACCAGCACAGGAAGATCTAAAAATTGGTGACATGAAGAAAATAAAAGAAAAGGATGATCATATTGCAAAAATATATAGGATTTTATATACAGTGTCAAAGTATTGATGGCAAACATTTTTCCAAACAATCCTATCCACAATGGATTGTTTTCAAACTGCTTTATTAGAAGGTTTGTTACTTGTGTGTGTAACGTCTCTTTTGTAAATCCAATGTAAAAGAATTATCCAATTCACTCTGTTTATTATTTGTACATCCCTTTTAATTACTATGCCATTAGCTGATTTCCTTTATATATTCAGTGTAGCCATTGGTGGGATTCAAATAATTTAACAACCGGTTCTCTGCCCTAATGACCAGCTGAACCAGCAGTTCTCTGAACTGCTTAGAAAGTTAACAACCGGTTCTAGTGAAGAGGTACAAACTGGTTGAATACCACCTCTGAGTGTAATGTATTTTTATGGCATTCATGTAGCCTGTCATTTTGAAATGCACTTTGAAATCAGTGTCAATCATGTTAGGTAAAATGTGCTCCTCTTCTGTGACTTTTTAAAAACATAGTTTAAAAGAGAGGCAAACTCTCCAAAATTAACTTCTGGGTCCATTGTTCAAAAATATACTTCAAAATGTTAAAATATTTTGCTTTATTCTGTCTTTATGACTTGAGTCGAGGAGTATTCTTCTCCCTTGATTACAATCTTATTTTTAAAAATAAAATTAAAAAAGGGACATTTTCCCCCACAAAGAATTCCTTATAATTAATCCCAGCATCCTTTTTCTGGACCCTTAGTTCATTTGTAACGTTCTAAAACAAAAGTATTTTAAATCAATCTTTTGCTGTTTGTTCCAAAACATTTTAAGATTATAAAGCTTCTATTTAAAACTTATTTCATTAGAATTGAAGGTAATTCACTTGGTTCTGTAAAACTTGTACATCTAAAGGTTTCTAATACTGAAAAGCAATTAACAAGCAATTTTAAAAAGTGATTAGAAAAGGAATATGAGAACTTAATGTCCTTTTAAAAGAACCAACCACCATTTGGATGGATGGGTATTTCTCATTTCCCAGAACTGTAAGTTTGCCAGAGTTCAATGTCTCATGTTATCTTCATGAGAAGCAGTTGCATGGAGCACTGATGGTTGATTTCAAGTATTCTTGTACAAAGAAAAATTATAAAGAACTGGGCTATTCACTCCATCCAGTCATCAGCTCTACTTTTCATGGAGCCATCCATAATTCACCTTTTTTTTCCTAAGAAGAAAATCTTCCTACAAATCCCTTAGCCTTTTTTTTTCTTTTAACCAAAATAAATGGAAGAAGAACAGAATCAATTTTCATTAAAAGACTTAGAAAAAGATATTGGAGATGTTTGGGCATCATAATACTTTTTACCCAAGATCTGAGAATGTGGAGAGCCAAATAACCAAGATTCTGAACAGTCATAGAAATATTTTTATAAAATTCTGTAAGATGTAAAATTGTGCCATAACTGATTTTTGGTCTTTTCAAGATTATGAACTCCTTGGAAATTTTGCCAACGGGAAAAGCAGTGTATGACATATACAGCTTCTAATAAATGAAATGCATTTAGCAAAAGGCTAAAAGAAGTTACAGAAAGCAAATAGTCTCAAATAGTCATTTTCTAAGTATATTTGAAGGACAATCTACTGTGTCACAAAGACACACTGGTGTACTCTGAGAAATAAATTAAACAATTAAAGTCACAGGAGCCCAATGAATTCATTCATTAAGGAGATGACCTACTGTTCAATGACTCATATAATTAATTATTACGGCCCTTCCCTCCTTCCAATTAATTAAATAAAATTAATTTATGATGCATTCTACCATAATGCCATAAAACATTGGTACAAATGGATCATTCAACCATTCCTGGAATAAAGTTGTAGATGAATTGACTATACTCAGAGGAAGTTGCCAATTACATCTCTAAATAAGTCACTATTGGTAGAATTGTCTTCTTTCAAACAGGTGTTGAGTGTTGGCTGTGGACCCAATACAGTCACAATGGTTTTAAACTCTTAGTTTTAACTCCAAACTGCTCTGAATTTAGTGTTATCTGAAGAAGATCAAAAGATTAGCTCTCTGTTGTTGCTGCAGGCACAAAGATGGAGTCCTAGAATGAAAATAGATTTGTTCTAAGAATTTCATTTAATATATGAAATACATAATTGTCTATCTCTAGGACAGACAAAAGTAGAAAAGAATGAAGTAGGAAAATCTTTCCCAATTCCAGCCAGGGTAGTGCCTACCTAAATAAGGCAACCTTATTTAAAAAAAAAAAAAAATCCTTCTCCCAAGAAGTAAGGAAAAGTGTCAGAAAAGTGTCCCAGCTCCTTTGTAATATTTGGGTGTCCAATAAAAATAGTTTGATTTTCCTGACTATCACATATCTGGATTAAGTGATTACCCTATGAGAACAGCAAGCTGAATTAAATGTGTATATTCAGTTAGTTCAGGCTCCGGAGGCTGAATCATTCTTGTGTTCACTTGAGAACTGACTTAACATTCTAGTAAATCTTATAAAACTTTTCCCACAAGTGGCATAAATGGGGGCAGTCGGATATTGAAAACTTTAGAAACATTTATGATCTTGTCAGCAATAGCTGAAACAGCAAATAGCTCCCTTTTCCAACTATTTCTGGAATGCTAGTAAACAAAAATATAAAAGCCCTTTTGAGGTGAGCTTGATTATTGGTGACACATCTATGTTTTGCTTTTTTTTTTTTTTTCAACAAATGGACAAGCAATTTTTTCAACAAATGGACAAGCTCCTTCTTCTGTTGCTGCTCTTCTTAACTTACAGTTCTAGCTGTTGGTCCTAGAGCAGGGTGTCAAACTGGCAGCTCGCAGGCTAGATGAGTCACATGCAGGCCAGATGCACCCCAGCTCCGCAAAGGGGGGAAAAGTCATAAAATGTCACATGACGGTAACGTGATGCCATAAGTTTGTCATCCATGTCCTAGAGCTTTCTTGATGTCTCCCATCCTAGTAACCCAATCTGACCCTGTTTATCTTTTCAAGGACAGGCCAAGATTGTGTGTGCTAAAATATGTAACTACTTATGGCACTTTGGAGGTGCAGTACGTGATGGTTTAGCAGTTTTCACTTCAAAGCTGATTTTCTTGTTTTGTCCCACAAATGATGGTCTTTTCGCCCTGTATCATAGACTATCAAATAAACATAGTCTTATTTAAGTGGATCAACTACTGCAGAATTTGCTAGCAGAGGAAAGATGAAACAATCCCTTAAAATGGCAGATATGGTTATCAGCAGCACTATTTTTCCTTGAAGTAGGTGAGTAGTCATTCTGCTTTCTGAAGTTACCGACAGGTCATCAATAGTTATTAAAGTTCCCTCTGACACTCTACAAGAAATTGGCATTGCATCATTTGTAGATATACCTTTACTAGTGTCAATCAACATTAGTACCTGAATTTTTATTTTTATTTTCTTGATGTATTTGATGGTTACTGAGAGATGTATATTCCTTTCTTTATATGACATTAAATCTAGATCCTCTCATAATTTTTTATAAAGAACAGCTTGGGTTTACACAACCAGTAGCTACAATAGCCAATATTCTGGCTTCAGTAAAATGTGAGATTACTACAATAAGGTACCACAAACCTGATAAATTTGGTTCAATTCTCTCTAGCCATTCATGTTGTTTTTTAATGGAAACAAGCCTTAGTCATTGTCCAGGAGTGATAAGTCAGTAAGTAATTATTCTTTGGTCTTTGTATTTGGCTTCCACTAGAGCTAAAACTCTATGAAATGATTTTTTTAATTCATAGCTTGCATCTCTTGAAAAGAAGGATAAAAATTTCAGATATTAAATCCTCTGTGCTATTCATACCAGCTTGAAGATCAGGAATGGAGTAGGATCTAGTGCTATGGAAGAGGTAGGAGAACCTCACAGAAACAACTTTAGAATTATTTACAGAATAATATCCAAGAAAGACTATAAATTGTTAATATAAGATTAAAAGAGAATTTCAAATCACTTACGGATAAAGTTAGTTTCAGTAGCTGAATTTAAAAGTAAAGTTGTCTTTTGGAATGCAGGAGAGCTCCCTTTAGCAGCACTATAACCAACATTTCTTAGAAATAATGGATATGTAATTGTAATTGTATCTTTAATACATAAAAAAAAATTGCTCAAGTGATAGATGTATCTTTTGCACTTCGCCTACCCAGCCTCCTGTTACAGATAATGAGATTGTGGGTATTCTTATCATTTTACATACAGGTAAGATTCTATGGAAGATACATTAGATCATGAAATATATAAATCCTGAATTGGGTGCCAATTTTCTGTAAAATCCTTAACTAAATATATTCAGGTGCTCATACAGTCTGAGTGGAATTTAAGTATAGTTATATTTATCTTTTTTAAATGTATAGGCCATTGCCTGTTAATTATAGACCAGTTGGTTTGATAAATAATATGGCGATGATGCATAATTATTTCTAATTGAACAAGGTAGGAAAAGCATGCGAAGCACGGCATTTATCATTGTTTCTAATCCCTTTACCAGCTTAATATTTTCTTCTGGTTAATGAAGCATTATATTGCATCTGCTGGTGTCTACACTCTTTTATTCTTCCCTCAAATAGGATCCCATTGTTTTTGTGTGTATAGGAACTGGGAAACATAGGATGTGTTGTGCACATTGCAGTCTGGATCATAGGACCAAGAGCAAGGATTTTCAGGATTTGTTGTTTTTTTTCTTCAAACCCCCAGTTTGATCTGCTTCATTTTCCAGATTCCTGTGTCTATTCTTCTCATTTTTCAGAAAGTCATTGTGAAATCCATTGTACTCTTTATATAATTTTTTTGCAACAGTTTAGGGGATTGGAAGGAATGATTGGAGCGTGGGTACACAGACTAATAACAGTTTCTTGGGTGTAGTTATTTTTATTGATAAGTGTTGTATTCTAAAGCATTTGTTTCATAAATTTCCATATGCTACAAAGGGCACATTGTTTGTTTCCTTTAATTGATTTCAGGGAAGCATTCAATATAATTTATAGGAACCTTCTTTTGAAAGAAATGTATTTGTGCTTAGATTGATCCCCAAATATGCAATTTCAAGGGACTCTTAGTTCCACCTTTTCTTAAACAACAACAACAACAGCTGAAACAAATTTACACTTTGGCTCTTTAAAAAAAACACACCATAATACTTTAATTCAGAAAATAAGAGTTCTGAGTTTCTTTGCTCCCTCTATTCAAAGGAAAATATTTTCTTTTTCTTTTATAAATATTCTATGGTTTTATTTTCTTCTGCCTAGATAGGTCTCAGAAACTCAGGAGCCATATGTTTACTGGTTAATCATTAATTCTGATAAATCAAGATGTCAAAAGATGGGCAGAAAATAATAAAAAAATGGGATATTAGTCCTTTGATTATGGGTCATCAATGAGGGTAATATTTAATTCTCAATCTATTAAATATCAAATTATAACCCCATAAAGATATGGGGAAAAATATTGGGGTTAGAAATCCTTCATTAAAACAATCTTCAGAACAAATTTTTGTGATTTATGTCAGAAACAGTATGTTTTTTAATGAAAATTGGGACTTATTGATTGTTTGGACTAACATATAAATAAATCTTGGGTGATCAACTAAAATTGAATATAAAACAGGGTACACAGAAGACTGGGTTTATATCTATGAAATAAATTATTCTTGGCCAACAAAGATTTTGGCTCCACTCTAGAGATTTGGTTCTTCTCAGTCCTATTTCTTTCAGACAAACATTGATGATGAATTTAGAGAGCAATTCAGAGATGTGTCCTTACTTAAACATTTCCCTTCCCAAACATCAAGAGCTCCCATATGCAATAATTAAAAATAGAAACCAAGGACTGAGGCATATCTTTCTATATTTGACAAATATAGAAATATACTCACGATGGTATTGTGGTGAATCTAATCAGTTAGATCTCCCATGTTATCTATTTTAGTATTTCTCAATCTTTGCAACATTAAGACTTGCAGATTAAACTCCAAAAATTCCCTAGCCAGTCATGGTAGCTGGGGAATTCTGGGAGCTGAAATCCACACATCTTAAAGTTGCCAAGGTTGACAAACACTGATTTATTTAGTAGCCTTTGCATTTAAGATATCAGTGATCTTAATTTTCAAGATTGTATGAAGTCTGTATAAAATTAGTCTATACTTCATAAAATTGACATGCATTTATTCATTCAATCAAGAACCATGGATTGTACAGGATACTCTCTTTGTGCCATCCTAAAAGTAATATTTTATTGTTAAATGTGGTAATGGGTTATATACTTTATTATTAACTGGTCTATTTAATTAAGTTTTAATTTCAACATATATCAAGATAAAAATAATACTTTTGGGAAAGCTTTTTGGCTAAATAAATAATACATCTTTCTGCTCTCCATTAAAAAACATTGTGGTGTCCTTTTGTCACTAGGAACCACATCTGAGTCACATCTTGTGGTTTCCTAGTTAGAAAGGAACTTGATTCACAATGTGTCTATGTTCCAATTATTATTCCATCATATACAATGTTGTGTGAAATAGAGAAGACATATCTTGCAAACACCTTCACCCTTATCCTAAATTGAGACTCCTTTGGAGCCATCTTTACACTATTTCATGAAAACCCATTAACTAATCATTGGTGCAAGAGTTGCTGATGGAACACAATCCTGTTGCCAGGGAAACCATGATTTAGTCACCAGATTCTGTCTGCACATGATGTGGGTTTGAATTTTGGATTACTCTCCAAAGGTATTTCTGTTCTACCAGACTATTAATTCCTCTTAAGAGATTTTGTATTATTCTACAAAGGTCACTATCATAATGAAAACTCACCTTATTTTACAACAGGTTTGGTTTTATTCTTCTGCTGTATGAATTTGACATAATATATTTCATTCTTTAAATATGTTATAAATAAATTCTCCCTTGAGATAAGTTCAATACTAGGTAATTTGACTGATGTAAACATGTTGCTTACTTGGCAAAAATATACCTGTAATTTGCAATTGCATTCTTCCAATACTTTTTTTTTAAATGTCCCAATGGCCCTACAATCCCTGATGTCCCCTATCCCACTCCAATTAGGATCTGATTTTTTTTTTTTTTAGTTTTTCTCAAGTCAGCCTGAGAAAGTGCCAAGTTTGACTAGGTACTGTCACCAGATGTAACTAAAAATACAAATCTGACTGCAATAGCTTAATATGTAGCTCAGCAGCAGTTACGAGGGGATTTTGGAGTCCTAGTGGACAATTACTTATATAGAAGCAAGTAGGGTGGGCAGCAGTCACAAATGCCAATGAAAACCTAGGCTTCATCAACAAAGGATTAGAATCAAGATCACGTGAAGTTTTAATGTCACTTTATAATGCCATGGTAAGACCACACTTGGAATACTGCATCCAGTTTTGGCCACCATGATATAAAAAAAAATATTGAGGTTCTGAAAAGAATGCAGAGAAGAGCAACAAAGATGATTATGAAGTTAGAGGCTAAAACATATGAAGAATGATTGCAAGAACTGGGTGTCTAGTCAAAGGAAGAGAAGAACTAGGGGTGGCATGATAGCAGTGTTCCAATATTTAAGGGGCTGCCACGAAGAGGGAGGTTAACTTATTTTCCAAAGCACCAGAAGGCAAAACAAGAAACAATGGATGGAAACTATTCAGGGAGATAAGCAATTAGAACTAAGGATAAATTTCCTTAGTGAGGAACAATTAACCAGTGGACAATGCTGAGAACAATTAACCAGTAGAATGGCTTGCCTTTAGGGGTTATGAGTGCTCCATCCCTGGAGGCTTTTAAGAAGAGACTGGACATCTATTGAAATGGTATAGGGTCTCCTGCTTTTGTGTGGAGAGTTGGTCTAGATGACATCCAAGGTCCCTTTCAACTTTGATGATGAAAATGATGATAAGAATAGACCACCAAACAACTGTAGCCCCTTCTGTCTCCCTCAGTCTCTTCCCACTTCTTGTATCTTGCATCTTTTTAAAGCTAAAATAAAGTGTGGAAGGAACTGTAGGAAGCAAGAACAATTGCTCCATTTCTTCCAGCTGTATCTTGTTAGAAGGTTTTCCAGCCAGGAAAGGAAGTTGATCTTTCAAGACGGGGATTGACAATCCCAAGAGGAAAGAGTTGTTATAATCAACTGCAAGAGTTAATGTTTCCAATCAAACATGGCATGATGAAAATCTATCATTCTGGGGTCAATGAAAGAAGACTAGAATTGGAACAGCATTGGCACAAGCAGTAGAGTAGAAAATTGGTTAAAAAAAAAGTATCAGTAGAGAGTAGACTTGAACAATGGATTAAATTGAAAATTCCTCCTCACAATCATAAATAATAAATCAGGACCACAGTAGTATAACAAAGATGGAACAGTTGGAAAAGATGGACACAGGAGCAAATGAAATGGAAAATAACCAAAGAAGACAATAAAGACGATGTCCTCAAATGCTGAGACAACTCCTGCAGAATTTTTAAGACAGAAATGTGGAACATATATAAGGGTGGGTGGGTAGTCCTTCTCTTCCTTTTTCAGCAGATAGGTAAATGGTCACTTCTGGAAGGGACTGGGGAGCAAAGGTTTGCAAGAGTGGCTGGGAAACTGTCACAAAACATTAAAAATGAAGATCATGTGACCAGAACAGACTGAATCAACCACAACTTCCCCAAATTTCATATCTTTGGGAGTCATAGGTCCTGAGGTCATTCTGTAGGTTAAAAAAAATATTAAAAAAATAAAATTGTTGCATCTAATGAACTGTTTTCTGTTTCAACTAGGTAAAGTTCATGGAAATAATAGTTTTAATAGTATATACATAAAACTGTTTTGCCTCCTGATTGGTTTGGTTGTCATCCTAGTTGAACCTCTAACCGAAGGGATGGGTTTTTGGAAGCCATTCTCAAAGAAGATGGAAAATAAATGCACAGCAAAATTAAATGATTTTGTACAAAATTGATACATAGAAAAGAGTCCTCAAAAACAAAAAAAAAGGTGGGGGGGGAGAACAGTAAGAAATTGAGTGGGAAAGAGGTAGGAAGAGAAAAATGGGGATGTATCAAAGGTTCTTCTTTTATAATCTCCTTTTTATCTTGTCTCTCAGTATTTCCTTTACTCACCCCATAATTTTTTCCATGAGCTTTACATGGACTGCAGTTACTTATTCAAATTACTTTGAATATGATTCAATATTATTTAGAGTTATTATACACTACACCAGAAATGTCTTTCTGAGATTGAGAAGATGGAGAATCCAATCAAAATTAGAATTTATTTCTGAATCCCTAGCAAACAGCCTGCTTACGAGACTTCAAATTGTACCCTTAGCATTTCTAAATCTAGCTTGAACAAGTTTACAACTTTAAATAGCACAATAAAATCAAGTTATGTATTTGCAGGTAGGGAATAGAATCTCCAGCCATGATGCATATTTAAAATGCCATTTTCACAAAGAAGCAATGTGGAAAGAATGGGAATTGTTTCAATAGCTCTAAGTTGTTCCTTATGCATAAGTTATGATGGTGAATTTCTACTTCTATAGTTGTATTTCCACATTAAATTCCACAGTTGTATTTCCACATTGTATTCCACAGATTAAATAATGTGCCTATCAAAAAAAATCAGCCTCTCCAAGGCTGGTTCAAGGCATTTTGATAGACAATGGGTGAGGGACCAAAGTTATTAGTGCTTTAAGGGCAATAAACCAGCTTTGGAGCAGAGGTCTTACTTACAAACCATCCTGCAACAATATGGAAATACAGTTCTGGCTCTACTCTTTTGTAATGTCACATTGCATGTTTTCTCCATTTGGCATCAACTGGGGTATTTGCAAAGACTTGTGCTAGCAGCTATGGTTTTCTGGGGTCATGTTCTCACTCATGTCTAGCTAACTCTTAAAGATGCACAAATTGAGGATAAGGTGAGAAAGGCAATGTTTCTGTTAAGCTGCTGATGTACTTGCAGCACCCAAGGGATAAGGCTGCTAAAAGAGAAGGTGAAGAGTTTTTATGAGTTAACTTTGAGAGATGCTCAAAGGGAGGGAGGGAGAGAGTAGGAAAAAATTGAAGAAAGAACAGGGAAGGAGAAAGAGGGAAGGAGAGGAAAGTAGAGAGAGGAAAGAAGAAGGAGAGAGGGAAGGAGAGGGAAGTGAAGGGGAGGAGAGGAGAGGAGAAGGCAAAGGAAGAAGAGGAATGTGGAGGGGAGAAGGGAAGGAAGGAAAGGAGAAGGAAAGATGGAAAGAGATGGACTGTCACAGTAAAATATTGTTATATAATATATTAAAAGTATTAGTAGGTTGATGAAAGGAAAGAATTGGAAAAAAATTGTAGTATGTATAAAGTTATTAGAATGATGTGAGTGACTATTGTAGGGTTATCAAATTTATCAACATTATCATTTGATATTAAAATTAACATCGAGAAATCACATTGTTCATGTATTGTTTATAATATTTATATCTATTCAAAAATAAAAAATAACAAAAAAGCTGTCATTTAAGCATTCTAAAGGGTGGGGGAATGATTAGGGTGCAAAGAGAAATTGAAGATGTGAACCTGAGGTAGCCGTGTCTCTTTCTAGCCAGAAAGCACAGTTGTGATTTCTCACATAGCAACTGCTTCACTTAGTGACAGAGTTGCCATACTAATTAGGGTTGGTAAGTAAGGACTATCTGTATCTTTATTACATAGTTCAGGTAATGTATTTTTAAAATAAATTATTAGATACATAACAATTCTATTTAGTTCAAAATTAATATTTTCCAACATAATGAATGCAAAATGTTTTCACAGATTTAAAAATAAAAGAGTTAACTGAATTAAGAAATGAAGTGGCTGAGCATTTAGAACAAAATCTGCAGAACATCGAAAGGGCATGGTTTCACGCTCCAAAACTTATAATTGAAAGCAGACTTCAAGGTGAGTGTATTAGATGTATACAAAGAGCTATTGCCATCTGGTTTCTTATTGAGAACAATGAAAAATTTGCAAATATAACTTTAAAACTGTATAATCAAAAAGTTATATATCCAGGGAAATAAATGTATGCAACTAATTTACCATTTTCTTATTAAGAAAGCCCAATCTTTGGAGTTTGGAAATTGAAATTGTTATACTACTCAACTGTACAACAAAAGTTTATGCCATCTTTGGAATGATGATACTTTGGATACATTGGAACAGCAACTTCTACACATTTAACTAAAACAATTGCCCTCTTCTCTTGGATTTTTTTTTTTTTAGATTTTGAATGTGTTATATGGACAGATCCTAAGATAAATATTATAGTCAGTTATTGTTCTGATTTGGAATGTACTTATTCTATTTCAGTTGTCACCATTTGCTCTAGTGTATTTCAATGCCACCTCACCTTTCTTGCTATTTCTCTTATTAAACCAAAATTAACCCTTCGTATAGGTGTTAAGGGAATACTAATTTTCAAAATGCCAAATTAAATCAACTAGATTTTAAGACCCTGCATACTTTGGGTTGCTCTGATGCTCAATTCTATTTCTTGGGATTGTATTTTACTGTCTTGAATCTTTGGATAGATTTAAATTTTTTTTTTTTTGCTAAAAACTCAGTCTTCAAAGAATACAGTGACACTGAGATTTTATTTACCTAGCTGGAAATAATGTTGCTGTAATGTAATTTTTTTATCTTACTATTTGATTGCTATGTTTGAAAACAACAGCCATAATTATCAAGGCAAATAAATATTGATATTGCAAATTTTAATGATGAATTTTTGTATTTCTAGACAGTCTGTAAATTACAAGTAAGACGTACAGTTTAAAAAGGGATTCATAGTAACAAAAGTGATTTTTAATCAAAAATATGGTGGTATTAGATATCTCACTTTTCTATCATACAAATGCAGAGATTGGAAAACCATTTGTCTGAAATGGTATAAGGTTTCCTCCTTGAGCAAGGGGTTGGATAGTAAGACCTCCATAGTCCCTTCCAATTCTGTTATTCTGTTATCTTTTCAGATAGTCCCTCAATAGAAAAATGTAAGCGAGGGTGTTTACTTTGATAGATGAACTTTACTTTGATAGATGGTCATTCTGATACTTTAAATATGTCTGTGCTTACTGATAAATCAGGTTTTAAGATGATCTTCCTCTAAGAGCATTCAATTACTGATTTTTTTTACTATAAAACAAAACAAAACAAACAAACAAATCCTTAACTGCTGAATGAGATGGCTTAGCGGTTAAAGACATTAAGCTAGTCCACTGGCAGCCCAGGTTAAAGATCTGAGCATTGTGCATCTCAGTCAGCTCTCATTCCTGCCCCAGCTTCTTCCCACCTAGCAGTTTGAATGCATGTAAATATGAGTAGATTAATAGATATAATTTTGGTGGGAAGATAACACCTTTGGCTTATAACTATGCTGGCCACATGACCACAGAAAATGTCTTTTGATGATACTGATTCCCTCAGCTAAAAAATAGAAATGTGCACCATGCCTTAGAGTCAGACTGGACAGAGAAACAATTACCTTTTATCTTTGTTTTCTTTTGCCCTACAATATTTCTTTTTTAACTTTTCATTTCAGTCTTGCCTACTGCTTTAATTAACATTTCAACTTCAGTTCAATGACAAAAAATCTGGAAAAGAAATTGTGTGACCAGTTTGCAAAATATAGATCTGAGAAGAAAGTAAAAATGTTATTTCCTACTTGTTTGGAGGGAGAGCAGGGGTAGGGAAAAACAATTACAGTAAGTCTGAAGATCACTGCAGCCAGGTCAGAATCTTAAAATAAATGTCCTAATACTTCTTATTAAGGCCAGTTTTCCCATTTGCAGAAAATGAATTAGAAGAATTGCATGAACTATCCAAACTGAAGCAACAGTTACTGGAATCACTGGAATCTAATCAGAAAGAGCTACAAGAAATTCAAGAACTTGCAGCTGCCCAGCCTTGCAGTGTCAATGGTATGAGTGCTGTGTGGTTTTCTTATATTTAAATATAAATATATATTTGGTCTTCTTAGCACACAAGTGTTAAAATCTGGTAATGAAGTGAGCTACATTCCTGAGAATATAAGCAGAAACCCCATCCTGTCAAAATCATTTAATAATGTTAATAACCATTCTGTAATATAGAAAATGCTCTCTTTAATCTTGTGAATGGTGGAGGTATGAATTTATTCCAGTTGGAAGTGACATCAGAAATTATAGACACATACTAATCATAAAGACAATATTAAAGATGAATGTGCAACATATTGTAACTATTTTTATATTAAGGGATATTTTATTATGGATTTTTTTATAGAGCATATGTTACAGGAATTAACTGAGCAAAGAAGAAATTTGATCATAGATCTGGAGGCAACAGTACATGACATACAAGATATAGCTCATCGACCTGCAGAAAGAACTACATTTATACAACCTTCTGGTAAGTAGAGAAGTAAAAGTGTTAGAAATAGTTAAGCCATTTCTGCTTCCCAAATGGCTTTAGATACTTCAAATTAAGCATGTTCATCTTAAGTTCAAGTTCAAAACTTTTATTGTCAATGCACAACATGCGTACAGTGAAATTGAATGAGCCTCCATTGGTGCATCCATACAAGAACACAAAATACATCTCAAGAATAAAAGAAATCCCTAAACCCATATAAATAATGGAGTTAGGTGCACATTTACACACATA
>JAEANM010008314.1:0-17095 GCA_017656035.1 Myanophis thanlyinensis | reverse complement strand
ATAGATCTATACCGGTCTCCCTGAATTTTTAAAGTACCAGCAGTAAAAATAATTAACCAATATATATATATATATATGGAAATGTGCCAGCCTGGGCATTTCCTGGGGTTGTTTATAAGTCTGGAGGTGTATTCTATATCTGAATGTATTCTGGGTCCTGTGCTTTGTGTGATTGTACCGATGGATGCTCATTCAATTTCTCTGCACACATTGTGCATTGACAAAGGATTGAATTGAATTAATGTGCTATTACCATGTTGAATCGTTTCAGATGCCTTCCCTCATAAACTATAAGAAATTATATCAAGTGAGACATTTAACATTATGTATTATGGTTTAGCTGTTAAAAGCCATCATAACTTGTTTCTAATATTTTACTTTATATAGACATATACTGTAAAGACACCACCAAAATCTAAACTGCTAAGGGAAAGCACCAATTTAGTTTCAGAAGGAAGAAAAAAGAAACGAAAAGTTATTTTGGAATTGGATTCTCGGTCAGACAGCTCTGACAACACTGATCTCCTGGTATTAATTTAAAAATTATTTTGTCTTTTTATTGAAATGACTTGAAACATGTACAAAAGTAGAATTATTTTATTAATGTTAAATAGTGATATTTAAAGTAAGTTAAATATCTTCAACTGTTGTGATTAGTTATAATTTTGAAATTCTTATTTTTAGAGCAAGAGCAAGGCATTCCTCGGGGCTTGAAAAAATATGAAAAGAAAGTTATAGATGAAGTGAAAATATTTAAAAATTTTAAGGTTAAGATTAGGTATAGATGACTTGTATCTCTTGAGGATGGGATACAATTAGAAGATGGAGAGTGTTGTGAATACATGAGAGTTGAAGTTTCTTGCACTGACAATATTGATTTGAGGTATCATATGAATAAGCAATATACAACCTCTAGAGGAAAGTGGGCTGGCAATAGAGATGACAAAGATTGGAAAAACATAACATTTTGAGACAGTTATTACATTACCATGACCTGTGTAGAATCTTTCCTTGCCCAAACAAAACTATGGTGCAGATTACTGCAAGTGAGATGAATGGGAGCAGATAAAATTATTTTCACTCAGCTTCTTTAATGATAGATTAACCAAAGTGACCTAAGGGACAATTAGTGGTTCTAATCCATTTTGGATATAAAACAAATGTAACATTTAAATGCCCTTTCTTGCAGGAAAGGTAGAGATTAGGGGTGTGGGAGTTGACAGGTGGGGAAGGCTTAAATTATTCTTGAACAGGTTTTTAAATATATTAATATTCACCTTCTGCTAAAGGGGCAGTATTCTATTTGAGGCAGAAGAAAACAATGACAATTGGAAAAGTGCATCAAATAGATTAGTTTTCAAAAGAAGATAAGCTGGTATAAGGAATCAGATTCAAGGTCAGATCTAACTAAACATGAATTCCTGGAACAAATAAAGGAGGGACAACCAGACTGGAGATGAGCGGAAAGGGAGAAAAATATTTCCAATCCAACCTTTATCAACTTGTTCTTACCTGAACCATAACAAATCTTTTATTTATTGGAAATAATAAAGGGCTCATTAACAGTAGCTGCAATTTCTAATTAATCATTTTAAACTTTAATCCCAATAAATTATAAAAAGTGGCACTTTAAATACTTAACTAAAGGTCAGTGAGAAAATAGATCAGAAGACAAAATTAGGTTAATAAGGGGATTAAAAGGATTTAACATATTTCAAAGGAAGCACAGATATTTTAGGTCCCTAATTGCTGAATTTTTAAGCTCAGAGATTCATATGTGAAGATATGTTCCTAAAACAGTTTTATGTCTTGATGCAGACATGGTGGAAACAGAGGCAAGAATATTATTATTTTAAATTCATACTTGAATCTGTGACCTCAAAAATATTAGTTAAAGTCATCCTATTTTCCTGTGTAGCTAGCCTGTTTCATCCTTGAAGGTGATTTCCAATTTACATAGAATATAACATTGAAATTAATACCATTAGGTTTTCTTCTGCTAACCTATTCCCTATTTTTTAGGGAAAAGTTTGCACAATGATATAGTACTGATTCTGAACACTAGGCAGCAATGTGTTCTACCTAGTATGCCTAATTTTCCCTGAAAATTGGAAATTTTTAATATTGGGACTATCCCTTTTTACTGTCTATGTAGTTCAGTGTTCTTTTCTCTATAGTTGTCTAACCAAATATATGTATATTTGGAATACCTCCGGCAGGTCTTGGTGGAGAGAGTAACTAACAAAAACTCCCAAAATTTGGAAATAATTTTCCAGATTTATAAAGTAAACAGTTAGCTCACACAAATATTTTATTAGTATTATATTTTATTCATTAAACATGAAACTCAGTCAATTGAACATTTAAAAATGTATCACAAATATTATTGACTGGCACTGGTGATTGATGCAGGTTGCTGCCAGCATTTTCTAGGTATCTACCAAGTATCTTCTTAAAATATATATGTTCAGAGTAGCAGAGTAGTTTTTTGCAGTTCTGCTGATGTTATTGCAGGAAGCTGAAATTTTTTGGTGTACTTTGTAAAATTCTTGGACATGGTGCCAAGTGTATGCCAACTCCATACAAGTTTTTACAGCAATATCAATAAATTGTATGCTTCAGTTTTTGATTATTGTGATATCTGGTGTGTTGTATTCTAATATATTATTGTTATTGTTATTGTTATTTGCCATGTAGCTTGCATGAGGCTATAACCATAAAAAACAAAAATATAAAAAGTTTAAAATAGAACAATAAAATAACCAAAGAAAAAGAAAACAGAAAATACATCAATATGATTAGTTCGCAAAGAATGTGCAAGTTGGGAGCAAAGAACAGGGGAGATGGCATCTGCTATCAATGTAGCAGCCACCTCCAGAGTTGAACAGCCTTTGGGTCTCTAGGCAAACTTGCAGAGCCAGGTCTTTAAGTTCTTATAGAATGATAGGAGGTTGGGAGGAGATCTTACCCTGAAGAGCAGGATGTACCAAAGGGTGGATGTTGTGGCAGAAAAGGTTTTGCTGGAATAAGAATTCTTTGACTGAAGGAATTCCCAGTATGCCCTCTCTAGCCTGGCTCTAGGACAGGCTAGACTTAGCAGGGCAATATGGTTCATATGTATCTTCTCCATACAAGATTTTATTTATGTTTTTAATATCTTTTTGAAAGTTTTATATTTGGTTATCAAGAAATGTTCAGATAAATTGTCAAATTAATTTATTAGGGCTACATGAAGCAGGTGTCTTCTATTAATGTTCATGCAAGCTCAGAAACTCAGGAATGGCTTTGCTGTGATTGTAGGGAGCAAATATGCCTCCTAAAATGCTGTACATAGCTCTGTTTCTTGTAGGGTGCATTGGATTCTTCACTTGGAAATTATTTTTTCACTATCTAAGGATGGTAATTCACAATCATTGAATTAAGTGAAATGAATCCATGTTTATGTAATGAAAGAATGGCCAACTGGGCATATTTTTATTCTTCAGTGTTATAGGGTTCCACTTAATGATTTGATATTTGATACTATCTAAATTCCCAATTAATTTATCTGAAGTTCCTTCCAGACTTTTTGTAAGCATGAAATGTTTTCCTCCAGAGTCCAGGTGTTTCTAAAACCTACATTGTATTTGTTCTTGATTTTAATGGTACTTTACTTTTCTCATTTATAAATGCTGCCTAATGAGTCTGCTGAGACTTTATTAACTGATTCCACAGAGTGAAATATTGTTTAGAGAACTGTATTATACTGTTATGTTCACCAACTGCCTGAATTATATATTCCAGGAATATTGGCATAAGATTACTTTTGATTAGAGATTTGAGGAACTTATTCATTATACTATATATTTTATGTCCACATTTTTATTTCCTATACATAGAAGCCCTACATTAATATTATGAAAGCAAAAAAAAATAGGGATCTTTTTTTCCCCACCATAGACTAACCTCCTTCAATAATACAGAAGCAACAAAGGTAAGGGAGATTACTATGGAAGAGTTGCCAAATAATAGATCTCCTTTCCTACTATGAATTTTGATCACATTCTTTGTAAAATGAGAGAGAGGGAGAAAAAGAATACTACATTTTAATGGCTAACTCAGCACCCTAAATTAGATATAATTTAGTTTTTTCAGGATGTACTATAATGAAACATGAAAGAAGTGATTCATAGATGCAAATATTTAATTTTAATAATTATTTTTTCCCAAGAGTTTTGTAACAGAACAAGAAATGTTTAAAAAGCTAAATAAAGACTATTCAGAATCTTCTCATCTATGCATCAGGACACCAAAGCAGGTATTTTAGTAATTTCCTGGAAGCCAAATTTGACCTCAAAATTACTATTTATCAAATATTAAATCAAGTATTTTATCTATAGATTCAAACACCATCTATTCTGAAAACTCCAGGATCTACTATGAAACTTGCCACTGTAAAAAAGATGCAAGAGGCAGGATGGACTGCAATCTCCAAAATAGACAGAAGAAAAAAAATGAAAGAAGCTGGAAAGCTCTTTATTTAAATCAAATCTTTTTTTCTTTTTAGAAGAATTAATTGTTCAGTTAGATAATATATTTATATTCAAAGTTACTTTTCTATTAATATTGTATGAAGCCTCAATAGGCATATAAATTGATATGCCCCTTGAAACTGTTTTGCAAAGTGGATCTCAGTACCTAATCCCAATCCCAATACTAGGTGCAGCATGGGCTAGCCATGTTGAAGGAGCCACTGCTGTATCTGCATTGTTTTGCAACACAATGCAAATGAAGCCCATCTCACTGCCTGCATTGGAATGAAATATTCTGATTATTGGAAGCAATATAACTCTGCAAAACAGCTCTACTTCACACATGTCTACTTTCTATATTTTGTTTCAATAACATTCAATTTTACAGTAATGCATCCTAATTATTTTGAAAATATTGTATATGTTGAACACATCTCTTAAAAGCTTATCTTATAGAGCAATCCATTTCTTGTAGCTACAATTGTATGTGGGAAGTATACACGTCCTTCCCTTAAGGATTTGACTTGTGTAAGAACAATAATTAGTAAGCAGAAGTAATAACCTATACTTCCTCAGTAGAAAAGTGAAGCATGATTTCTTCCCTTAACCCTTTGTTAGCCTTCCCATATATTCTACAGGTGGAAATTAAATTAAGCAAATATGAATGTTACCATTATTAATAATATTGAAAATATAGTTTAAAGAATTAAATGTTCATATTATTTACCTAAGTACAGCACCATCAATGAAACAATATCAAACAAGTTTTTTGAAGTGGGAAGAAAAATATAACTAATTGTTATTGGAAATTTATTGTGGTAATAAAATTATTTTATTTTCTGACACTGAGTTAAGTCATATTCCTAATTATCACAAGGATTTAAATGTCTTGTTAGCCACATCCAAAAACAATCCTTTATAGCCTTCCTAGTGATGTTTTCATAAATTAGGATTAAGATACAAGTGAATTTTTTCCAGAAAAAAAAATCAATCTAAATTGCCTAGTTGTATTAAAGAGTAAGTGATAATTTTGAAGCTCATCAACTTCCTACCACATCATGCTAAGATTAAATTAAATTTTTTATGCATCTTGATGCAGACTAGAACTGATGATGTCATTTCATTTGTGTAATGAAACATCTGCAAGAAAATAAACCAGCTCAAAGAGCACCAAGGACCCCACATGTCAAACCTGAGCTATAAATATTTTCGTTTTCATTGTCAACACATACTTTTCGGACCTGTCTCATCATTTTTTGGCAATTAAAAGCATTCTGTTACTACAAATGTGTCTTCTGAGGCAGCATTAATGTTCAACGTTAAAGATTTAAGCAAACTACACCACTGGGAAAATAGTATAGATACAAATAAGCAAGAATTACAGTGTTTATTCAGTGAAGCATTTTAAATCCAGAATATCTATAGTGAATAATCAATATTCATGGTAGTTTACAAAAAGTCAAGTGTGATCAAAAACAAAGATCTTACTGTAAAAAGCAACGCTTATTTGAATCCAACTGTTGCCCATGTTTTCCACTTCTCCCAGTACAACATCTAAATTTATCCTGGCCTTTTCTAAATTCAGGTAGCTGGAATTCCATGTGTTTTAAAGTGAAAATATACATGTGTCTTGTACATGAGATTAGTATCAGCTCTTAAGGGAGCATCTTAATGAAACAAAGATGAAGAATGTTAGGAGCAAAGGAAAAGAATACGAAGTTGAACTGTTTGATCAGGGTTAAAACAGATACTACATTCTGGAAATCCTTTCTGGACTTTTTGCTGATACTGGACAGAAATTGTAATGACATTTGGATTTGTGAAAAATTTGAGATACAGGAAGAAATTATTTCTATAATGTAATATCAAGGGGGGGGCAGAGAAATAGTAAGTTGCTTGTACTTGTATGGAAGTCACTTCTTTCACTTTTTTCTGCCCCCCTTTTTCCTGCATTTTTAATTTCTGTTTTGCCCCTCTTTGCTTTCAGTTTGTTTTATTTTTTATTATATATACAATATTATACTATTAAAATCTTTAATAACTATTTTTCAAGATATAGAAAAATCAATATATTAAAATACTGGTAATAAAATCATTACCCAAATTTGATTTAAAATACATTCAACTAGTTCAATTAAGTAATAGACAGGTCAGTGCTACTTAATTTTAAAACTCGACAAATGGCCTCAATCTTTGAATGTTGAATTTTCTTTCAGCCTTAATGTTAAAGTTAGTTTCATATTATATATATATATATTGTTTAAAATGTATATCTTGATCTCTTACATGTTATATACTGTATACAGTATATTACATAAGTGAGTACACCCCTCTCATTTTGTAAATATTTAAGTATATCTTTTCATGTGACAACACTGAAGAAATGACACTTGGCTACAATGTAAAGTAATGAGTATACAGCTTGTATAACAGTGCAAATGTGCTGTCTCCTCAAAATAACGTAACACACAGCCATTAATGTGCCAATATTTTGTATGGCCACCATTATTTTCCAGCACTGCCATAACCCTCTTGGGAAAAGGTGAAATTCAGTAGTAAATTTTCTAAGCCGGGGTGGATAACTGTGGCCCCTTTATGAGCTGTGGACTTCAAATCCCAGAATTCTTCAGCCATCTATGCTGGCTCAGGAATTCTGGGAATTGAAATCCACAGGTTGTAAAGGGGCCACAGTTGCCCACCCCTGTTCTAAGCAGATCGGAAAACCGGTTATTTGAAGAAATATTTTGTTTTTTTCAACTTTACAGGGTTAATCCTGTAAGGAAGGCAGGAAAAAATATTCTGGTGTTGTTTCTAGCTTAATCTTTATTGTCCTGCTTACAGAAATTGTCCATCCAACCTCCTTAGACACAGCCATCAAGCCACACCCACAGAACCAATAGTAAAATTTGAATTCCACTGCTGCTCTGGGACATAGAATTTACCAGAACTTCACAGGTTGCCACTGGAGTCCTCTTCCACTCCTCCATGATGATGTCATGGAATTGGTGGATGTTAGAGACCTTGCACACCACCACCTTCTGTTTCAGGGTGCCCCACAGATACTCAATAGGCTTAGGTCTGGAGACATGCTTGGCTAGTCCATCACCTTTACTTTCAGCTTCTTTAGCAAACTGTAGTCATTTTGGAAATGTGTTTGGGGTTGTTATTATGTTGGAATACTGCCCTGCAGCCCAGTCTCTGAAAGGAGGGGATCATGCTATGTTTCAGTATGTCACAGTACATGTTGGCATTCATGGTTCCCTCAATGAATTGTAGGTCCCCAGTGCCGGCAGCACTCATGCAGCCCCAGACCAAGACAGTCCCACCAAAATGCCCACCAACTCTAGGCAAGACACACTTTGTACTCCTCACCTGGTTGCCACCACACATGCTTGACACCATCTGAATAAAATACATTTATCTTGGTCTCATCGGACCACAGGACATGGTTCCAGAAATCCATGTCTTTAAAGGAGTCTGCTTCTCTGCAGCAAACCGTTTGTGGGCTTTCTTGTTCATCATCTTTAGAAGAGGCTTCCTTCTGGGATGACAGCCCTGCAGACCAATTTGATGCAGCATGTGGTGTATGGTCTGAGTACTGACAGGCTGAACCCCCCCCCCCTTTCAAATTCTGAAGCATGCAGGCAGCACTCATACATCTATCCCAAAACCAACCTCTGGATATGATGCTGAGCTCGGGCACTCAACTGCTTTGATTGACCATGATGAGGCCTGTTCTGAGTGGAACCTGTCCTGTTAAACCACTGTATGGTCTTGGCCACCATGGTGTATCTCAGTTTCAGGGTCTTGGCAATCTTCTTATAGCCTAGGTCTTTATGTAGAGTAAAATTTGTTTTTTCAGATCCTCAAAGAGTCATGAAGTGTGCTATGTTGAACTTCCAGTGATCAGTATATGAGAATGAGAATGATAACACCAAATTTAACACACCTACTCCCCCTTCACACCTGAGACCTTGTACCATTAACAAGTCACATGTACCAGGGAGGGAAAACGGCTACTTGGCCCCTATTTGGATATTATCACTTAGGGGTGTACTCACTTTTGTTGTCAGCAGTTTAGACATTTAATGGCTGTGTGTTGTGTTATTTTGAGGGGATAGCACATTTACACTGTTATACAAGCTGTATACTCACTACTTTACATTGTAGCCAAGTGACATTTCTTAAGTATTGTCACATGAAAATATATATTTAAATATTTACAAAATGTGAGGGAGTATACTCACTTCTGTGATACACTGTATTGTCTTTGCACTGTGCCTCTTCAGTGAAAGCCTGGTGAACCTGAAAGCTTGTCTTGGAAGCCTTCTGGATGTTCATACCTTGGCCCCATTCCCTGCTTTGAGTTAGTGGCTTGGCAGTTTTCACTGCCACTATCTAACTTTTTGGGGAGCATCCAGCTTGTGTTGCCTTCTTGGAAGTAAAAATCAGGAGTGGGAACTGTGTTTTACTAATATGACTTCTAATTGTGTAGTTTAAAGTTGTATGCCTAAGGGTTTCCTTCCTTCTTTCAGAAACAGACCTATCCTCAGTAGGAAGAAGGGAGGGAAATGTTAATGCAGACTTTTCCTGTGAGGAAAGATAAATGCAGAATTGCCTTGCTTGGGGTCAGCAACTAGAAAATCCACAAGGCAGTAAAAAAATGAAAAAGATGCTCTAAGCAAATCACAAAATGGTGCTTATCTGGTACAAATATAAAAACTAAAACAAAATGGAACCAAAGTCAACTTAATATTTCAGAATTCCAGATTGTATATAAACAGTATAATTCATGAGTACCAATTTCCTCACTTGCACTGGAACATAAAAAATAGCACAGCACATAACTCAAAAGATTTAACTTAACATTCCTCACTAAAAATACTTATGTTTCCGGATATATCTGTTTCCTAAAACATTTAGTTATTTGTTTTATATACTCATCTCAAATACACATGTGGATTACTAAATAGGAAAAATCACAAGAACAGCAATTAGTACAATATTTGTTGCTTGCTATAATTTTGTGAATATCAGTTTCTGTAGTCTTATAATTTGGTACTGACCAGAGTGCTGATCTAACTTTTCTTCTATTACTAGAGCTTGTAGGTAGGGAATATCTTCTCAGATATCATGGAGGTTGACATCTATAATATTTCAGTATACCCTTTCAATTTTTCTTCCTTGAATAAATTATTATCCAATGGTGTCCTTTAGCATACCAATTTGTGATTAGAACATCCTCCTGATTCCTTTGAAAGATTTTCCTGTTTTCCCCAAGTACATTTTCATTGCATTTGTTGAAATACTGCCTTTTACCAGGCCTCTGTTGCTCTTTGTTGAGTGCTTTCCTAATATTTTTGTCTTTCTGACATATAGTTTACAAACAGAAAGTTGAGTTTCTTCTTCTTTGGCAATTTCTTTGAACATTCATCCTTAACTACTCCCTTAAATTCATTCCATAGTTCCATTCTACACACACACACACACACACATATACTAGTCAAGTGCTTGGGCTATCCCATCAAGATTTCCCAAGATAAATAAATGTACAATTGCAATGGTAATAAATCAAAAAATGTATGCAAGTGATAGCTTTGTAAAATATGTAAACCAAAACACTGAAATCCTACAGTGAATATCTAGCCCTGCTCTCCACATTCAGACTGGTGTGTTCTGGGAAGTACAGAATGCTTATTTGTAACAGTAGTACAAGTTATTTGTGTAGTTAATATCCATCATAATATTGCTTTTGTTTTTGCTTCTATCATGGGCACCTATGATGGTCAGAATCAGAACTGAATAGGAAGTAGGAACCAAAGCCACATGGAAGGTATGATTCTCCCCAATTTCTAACAATCAATTGGAAGGGACCTTGGAGGTCTTCTAGTCCAACCCCCTGCTCAGGAAACCTGTCCCACTGCTCAGGAAACTCTATACCATTTCTAGTTTCACTTTAGGAAATTTCCAATGGAATTGTTGACAAAGGCAGAATTTATTTATTTATTTTTCATACATTTGTATACTGCTCCCCTCCCTAGGGACTCGGGGCGGTGCACAGCCATTTAAAAAGAAATACACAGAAAAGTTAAAAACAGTCTAAGAAAAATTAAATCAAGGCCACATTATAATAAATTTAAAATTTAAATAAGTCATAAAAAATTTAAGAACAAATTTAAGAACCTGCTAAGTATTGGCCAGACCAACTTGCTGAAATAAGTGGGTTTTCAATGCGCGCCGGAAGGTCTGCAGGTCTACAATGATCTGAATCTCCGGGGGCAACTCATTCCATAGGGAGGGTGCAGCCACAGAGAAGGCTCGTACCCTCGGGGCTGTCAGATGACATCATCCCGACATTGGAACCCTGAGGAGGCCCGCCCTGTGGGAACACACAGGCTGGTTGGAGGCTGATAGTGGCAATAGGTGGTCCTGTAAGTACCCGGGTCCTAAGCCATGGAGCGCTTTAAAGGTGATCACCAACAACTTGAATCGAAGTTATATATGTGATTGGAAGAATTATAGGTAAAGGAAATGCCTTTGAAAGATAATTTATGATAACATATAATTTGAAAATCTAAATTGATTTTATGCAATACAATACTGAATTTCTATATGAAATAAGTATGTTATTTTGCAGCTAATCTTGGAAAATTTCAGTTAATTGTAGGTGTTTAAAAACGTGTAAAGAATATCTGAAAATTTACCTCTGCAACAAGTATAACAATTTCTATTCCTATGTCAATGCTAATGGTATATAAACCAAGAGTACTTTGGCAGCTGTTTTTAAAAAACTGCTTTTAAGACATTCTAGATAAGATTCTGCTTCCTGTCAATTTACTGGATTTACATCAATTTAACACTTGATACAATAGATACGTTTTCCACTTCCTATTCATATCTAATTCTTTGTAGGAAGCAAAAGCAAACTGCTTATTTTTTCAGTAATAATCTTACATTATGCAACGTTTGTGATATCTGTAAATTGCCTGATTTTTTAATATTAATCTTTTGCATTTTCTGTAGCATTATTTATCACTGGAGCACATCTAGTGCTTGTTATTTCAATTGGATGGGATTAATCATTTCATAGCAATATAGAAATGGTAACTTCCATTTCATGAAAGTGTAAATGACTGATGTCAGTGAGTAGTTGTTTTGGTTAAAAGAAAGGTTAGAAATGAATGATTCATACTTAAATGGCAAGGACCAGATGTCATTGGTTGGCAATTTCAGATTTTAGTTACTCTTGGAGAAGTCATTAATTTAATAGATAGTCAGCATTAAATAGATTTGAATTAGGTTTGTCATATTATGCTATGGTTTATTGATTAAACCACAATGGGCTGCATACATAGGACATGGTTTATGCACCATAATGCCTAGGCCCAATATTCTAATCAAAACCAAATAAATACCATTGTAATTTAGTGCAATGTATGAATCCAGACATAGCAAGATTAAATATAAAACTGATTTATCACATTGATGTAGGTCTTGGACAAAACTTTTATAGGAAGAGAATTTTGAGAATATCTGGAACAAACCATAATTACCTATACAGAAACGTAGTGTCACAGCCATGGATAATGTTGCTACATGTTGGACTCTTGCTTCTTTTTGCTAACCATGAGAGTTTATCTGCCAGAAAATAAAATTATTTAGTGAAGAAAACTAGAAATTTTTGACTAAGGTGGTATGAGTGGTATTAAATGCCATGTAATAATAGTTGTTTCTCATTATTAGTATTTAATTTTATAAAGTTCAAACATTTTCTATAAGAGCTTTGGATGCTCAAAGTGGAAATATATCTGATTTCTTTTAGTACAACTTAACTTTGCAAATTATCTTGGAATAAATAAGAAAATGTATACAATACTGACATTTAAAAAGATTAAAATTATAAGTTCCATTATTAATCTACTTAATATTCCTAGATACCATACATATTTCCAGAAATCATCCTAATAATAGCTATAATTATGTTGCAAAGTAAGGCAGGAGGATGATTTTATAATTATATTTTGCTGTCCCATTGTTATTACGTGTAATTTTAATAATTGTTCAATTTAACTAAATAGAAGGATTGACAATATTTTCTCTTCCTGCCTCCCTCCCTCCCTTCTTATACTCTATCCATTTCCTTTGTATTATAATTGTGAGTTTATATAATTGTAATAGTCACATTCTTCATAGCATGGTTGCTATGCAATCAACAAGGAAGAATAGGAAATAATTCTGGTCTCAGACATTCAAATTTACTTTTCTCATGTAGGCAAATTTTCTCATAAAAACATCTATTAATGGTTCCAAGACGGGGAGGATATGTCACATGCTGGCCCCACCACTGCCCAGTTTAGCAAAGGGGAAAATAGTCCTGACATTGCCATGATGATGTGAGTTTGGCACCCCTGTTCTAAGAGCTATGGCCTGAAGAAGGGAATAACTCCAATTCCCTGTGATCAGATGAACTTATTGCTAAATAAAATAAAAATGCAGAAAATTATGTATTTTTTTTAGTTGTGCTCATTGTGTATCAGAATTTTTATTCCATTATTCTACAGTATATTCATCCCACACTGAAACTAACTTCATTATACTGGAGATGATGTCTGAACAAGAGTTTATGGGCACTTTCACAGGACAATGTTTCCATTTTCCAATCCTTAAGCAGTGTGAAAAGACATACCTATATTCTTCTCTTATGTTAACCAAGGAATAATGAGAACATAGTATGCCAATCAAACTGTCCCTTCACTTGACCAATAGAAAAAGTGCTTTTTGTTTTATAATATGTCCTGTCCAAGCTTCTTAGACTTGATGGACTGGGACTTATTGTAGAGCCTTTTAATACTTGATTAACCCAAATCTCCTCATTGATTCGACATAAAAGGAAAAGAAATGCATAAAGATCCAGCAGTTTGCTAGCCTGCTTACTCTTCTGCATTGTTTCCATCTGGAGTTTTTCTTATCTCTTGAAGCAAGCCAGTATTAAAAGACCTGTCAGATGGATGGGTGAGCAAAAATGAGAAACAGAGTTCCCCATCTTTCAGAATGTCACCCATGTAAAAATACAGATGACCTTTTGCAATTTGCACCACAGCTGAGCCAAGAATAAATCATCTTAGTTGTCAACCTCAAGTGATGTTAAATCCCAGAATTCCAGAGTGGCTTTTGACTTGGCTGAGTTCTACAGTTGATCAGCCGAGTTGTGTAAGCTCAGTTGTACAATGAAGTACTAATAAAGGAGAATATTTGTAGCTCAGGGTTGACATGAGGGGTCCTTGGTGCTCTCTGAGCTTGCTTGTTTTCTTGCAGACATTTCATTACTCAAACTAGGTAATATCAGTGCTAATACTATAAAGTCTTTGCATGAAAGTTGGGCATGGCAAAAGTCTAATACCAGCATGTACATAGACTCAGAAATATCTTTTTTTGTTTTATGGAGAATAAAGAATTTTAAAGTAATTAATATTAATTACAATTCAGTTGCCAGGCAGAGATATTTTAACTCCACTTCTTCTAATTCCATTTTCTTGGAATGAATCCTGTATGACTCCTGCAGCAGATATTACTGAGATTAGAAGGAGCAATTAATGCAATTATATACACAGTAGATCAGCCAGGAATTAGCCTGGAGAATATAAAATGCACCCAGTGCCTGAACTGCGCATTTTCTCAAAAGCAAACTCAAAGACACATAGGGTGACTGCATGAAGAAAAAACTGTATAGCCAAGAGAGTGATTTTCCTTTTTTGAGGTGTTCTGAGATTGGACAGCCCAGCAGAGTTGATAGGTATGTATCTCTGACTTTATATGCCTCTGTGCATGAATCTGGAAACAATTACCGTATATTTGTAGATAGGAAGATGTAGTGTTCAATAATACAAACTTACAATACATACTGCTTTGTTTTTGAAGTGCCACAAGATAGATGTATTTTGGCTGTAAAATAACATGAAATGTTTCCCTCAGAAACTTTTTCCTAAGTAGGATTCTGTTTGTTGTGAGGGAGGATTTTTAATAAGTATTCTCTATACTGCCAGTGCTTCTTGATTTACATCATTCATCAACATTTGATCTGAAATTAATCAAGCTTTTTTCTCTGTCAATGGCTTTACTAGTTTACAAATTCTGGAGATAATGTTTGAATGAAGCAGAGTGTGTTTGGAGAGTATAACAGCACAGAAGATATAATCAAAATCTGAAACCATTTCAGTTCATTTGAACAATGAGATGGAATTCAGTATAAATGAATATAACCTGCATTTAGGAACTAGATATACTATATGTGGCATAAATATTGGTTACATTGAATGAACAATTGCCTGCATGAGCTTGACATCATTTGGCAAACATTTGGGATATATGTGTGCTTGTGAGACTGAAATTAAGCACTAATTATTCAGGTGTCACACATTAAGAACATTGACAAATTAAAAAATGTTCACCAGAAATCAGCTTAGTATGAAATAAAACATTAGGAGGTCAACTATTGCAAAGAAAATTTTTCTTTAAAAATATTAGAGATAAAATAGAGAGAATGACAGAATAACCGAATAGAGAGAAGAATAAGAAGAAAATATTGTTTTCCAATATTGGAAGTGCTGGAGAAGAGTTGGGACAGATTCTTCACTTTTTGTTTGGCCCATTGCTAGTCTGAGCCACTCACCACTTCCTGACTGCAGAATCTGATGACATCATCCTGCTCCCATTTCCAACCCATTTCATACTGCATCCAAGTTTTCCAACTCTAATTCAAAATTGTTTTCAGAGCTGAACATCTCCTAGCAGTAGGCTGCCATGTCTGACATTACCCTCCTTCCAATGGCTGGTTGCTGCCCTGTACTGGTATATTTTTATGGGTTGTCAAGCTTCTGTTTTCTCCACTTTTTTAAAATATAATGTTGCATTTAATTCAATGGACTGCCATTAAACTGCCTCAACCCTAGAAGTCCATGTTCCATTAAAAATGTATATATCCCAGTGGGAACCTTTTTGATTTTTGCCCAAGCTGAATAAACCTACTTTGCTTACTTTCCCATTCCATGCAAAACTTCTGTTCCCTTCTCTTTGTTTTAAATATATATATTTCTTACTTTGTTGCATGAAGATGAACTATTAGTTAGCAAAGTTTCTATGGAGTTACCGTAGAGAGGAAAGTAAGAACTACAATGCAGACTTGTTCTCATGTTTGATTATTATACAGTAGTGTTAGAGCAACAACGTTACAGCAGCAGAACAATATTACAATAAGGGGAGGAGTAAAAAAAATAGGGTTTGCTTTTGGGTCAAAGAAAATAACGTTTGTGTGTGTGTATATGAAGGCATCCATGTGTGCAAATATCTGAGAATATGGAAATGCTTTAATTATTGGCTGTGAATATTTTGCATATATTCATTTTCAAACCTAGTTATATTATTTTGAGCCTTAAAAGTACAGAATGCTGGTGATAAAATCAAGATGAAAAAGGAAGGCAACCCTAATATGGAGACTGCCTGGATATTAGAGGAAGCTAGAAAGCCACCTAGGGAAAAAAAAACCCTGGTATATTTCTTATCTATGCATTGTATAGTACTTAAATAGTACTTAAGATATAATGGGTATGATAGGGTATTGATTTTTATTCCTGTTAAACCTGTCCTAGTGATATTTTGTTTTGTTTTAGCTTTATATCCAGCATGAATCCTGTTCTTTCCATCGCTTTGCCCCTAGTCTTTGCCTTGACCTTGGGGCAAAGTCTGGCTCTTTGTATTCCTGTTGACTATGTCATCCATGTAGAAAAGAGAGAATGCGGCTACTGCTTAGCTATCAACACCACAATCTGTGAAGGATTCTGCATGACCTGGGTAAGTGGATTATGTCTTATAAAATACTTCTCAATCTCTTCTTATAGTCTTTCATGAACATATATCTGAACATGGATATTTGGGGGTTTTGGGTTGATTGGAGCCACAGTAGATGCAATGCTAAAAATGAATTAAATCATGTTCTGCACTTTAGAAATCCAGAACTGGTTTTTTCCATTTATTTAGGCCAGCCAGAGTGTTATGGATTTCTCACCTCCAAATGGTGGGGAAATGAAATCAGCTATGAGGGGAAAGGTGCTATGAACATTAAAAAAATGACATGGGCTACAGTTGCTTATTTTTATTTGAAGCAAATATACAAAAGTGTGTTTAGTGGCTATGTGTGACTCACTGGCATGTGTTTTATGTCTCTCCCATTATTGACATTGCACTCTAAACTTTGATTTTTTTTTCCTGCATTTTTTTAAAATTGGGGGGAAAGCTGACATACTAAATTGGTTGTCTTAAGACTTAGCACTCACATGTAGTCCTAGACATGATACCCAAAGCTGGGTGCTCTCCAACCACTGACATTGTTTCACTCCCACTTTAAGAGGTTAAATAGTGGGAAGAAATTTAGAAGAATAATTTTTAATAAATTGTCTTCTATAATAAGAGAAGATAATTTGAAATTCCTTTTAATATTACATCCCCCTTCTATTTTTTTAATTTTATTTATTTTAATAATAAACAACATAACATAAACAAAAACAATATAAACAATATTTCACCCTGTG
>JAEANM010008313.1:0-17095 GCA_017656035.1 Myanophis thanlyinensis | reverse complement strand
TGGTTTTTTTAGAATTTATTATATCTTGTTTTTACCTGCTGTGAACCGCCCCGAGTCCTTGCGGAGATGGGGCGGTACATAAATGTGATAAAATAATAAAAAAATAAATAATGCCAATTACAGGCCTCTCTCATCTTTTTAAGTGGGAGAAATTGCACGATTGGTGGCTGACTAAATACTTTTTTGCCCCACTGTATATTTAAGCTTATAGGTCAGTTGTATCATTGCAAGACTGAATGACATTTGTTTACAGAAAATTTCAATTCCCAAGTTAGAAAAAAATAAAATAGCAGATATTCTTGTTTATATGATTTCCAATTATAGTATATTTTAACTTGAAAGTATGATGCAAATTTAGATGGTTGGCATTTTTTCCAGGATGCAAGATGACTATAATATTAAAAATTAAAATTTGCATCATACTTATATTGAAAGTTCAATAACTGTCACTTAATAGTGATAAGGATAGAGAAATAGTTTCCCAAAAAGGAATACAATGCCCAGTGATTTCAATATAATGAAAAGCATTACAAATTTCTATTATCAGATGTGATAATCCAAATAAACATATTTTTTTTCAGTTTACCTGGATGGAGCCACGCCTACTAAGTTAGGACCTAGTCCTCTGAAAAATGACCGGGGACCCTCATTTTGTAAGATCATCCTGTGAAAGAAGCACATATATGATACCATAAAGTAGATTTAAGGTCAGATAGAGAGATTCCTGTTAACCCAGTCTACAGAATATTTGTTATACAAATGTTGTAGTTCCTATATGGAATATGCCACTTCAGAATGGCAGTGATCCAAGCAGAATCTGTGATGTTTCAAAACTAGCATTGCTTGTCTCTGACAACTACATTTTTTATCTCAATTTTCTGTAATATTGCTTATATGGTATAGAGCAGTGGTGGCGAACCTTTTACTTACTGAGTGCCGAAAAGTACGCACTTTGCACATGCCTTCCGCACTTGCATGTGGCTCTTCCACGTGTGCTGCATGTGAAACCACACCATCTGCGTATTAATGCTTCTGTATGTGCAATGCATGTGTGCCGCAGGCAGGCACTCACGCACACGTGAGCAATCGTGGGTGCATGCCCAAGATGTGCAATTGTGCTGAAATTGTGCGCATGCCAGCAGAGGCCCAAAGACTAGATGGATCATTGCAATCACGCATGCATGCATGTCCAATCGTATGTGCATGCTCAGCTGGAGGTAAGTTGGCCGACAGCTTGTGTGCCCAGCAAGATGGCTCTGTGTGTGCCATAGGTTTGCCATCATGGGAGGATATAGAGAAATTATATGTGGATAGGTATCTGTCTCCCAAGAATAGAATATTTATCAAATAGAATAAGGGAAAGATTTCAGAGTACTATAGTTAATTGAAATCCCGTGTATACAACTATTCATCAACAAAAACTGTAAGCCATAAGCCACTATATGGTGAGGTCCTAAAAGCAACCAAAGCAATAAGCACCTGCCAGGAACTAAGAACAAATAAAAGTTATGTGCCAGTTCCACTGTAATGAAAAGCCTGAGAATACCAGTTACATCATTTAGCTAGGAGTACTGAGGAGAATCACTATTTTAATATATTTTCCATTAAAACCAGTCTGGTGAGCCTTAGAGCAAGGATTCTATGTTCTAAGTATGTCCAAGATCCCGTTAGATAAAAAAACAGCTGCAAGTCTAAATCTGAAATACCAAGTATACCATAGTAGCTAAAACATGTATTCTCTAGTTTTAATTTTGTTTCTGTAATGACATGCTGTTTTACTCATTAACCACAGACAAGGTCACATATAAGCAATGTGGTCCAAATTTCAGAAAATGCCACAGAAGAAATATTCTGCTTTTATCACCAATTATCTTGCAAGCTAGGAAATCACTGGACCAGCTTCACTTAGGTTTGCAGGATACAATTGGTCAAATGCTTTAAGGATAGGCACTTTGCTTGCACCAGTGGGCTTGGTAAAGAACATCTTTTTAATATTTGTCACATTATTATTGGTGATCTATGCAGTGCCATGTAACACTGAAGTGTTTAGTTTCAACTGTTAAAAAACTGTGTTTTCTGAATATTTTCAGAGCTAATTTAGGAAACTCTAAAAACTACATTATCTAATATCAACATGCTATATACTGCAGCATATTTATCAATAGTGTTCTGTATTATCAGAATGTCTTTAAAGTATTTCTTGTGCAAATAGAAATACAGGTTGTTGACATGAAGATTGAGCAAACTGCAAACAGTTTGTTTTTTTAAAAAAAACTCACTTGGAACTGTTTAAACCAAACAGCTCAACAGCATTATGTAATAAATTATAGTAATTTCAACTGTCAGTATTAATTCTTGGTAATAATATTGAAAATAAATGATCCTCCCAACTTCTCTAATTGCAAAGTCAAACTATGAAGAGTTTCTCTTATAAGAATTGCTTATAAGCAATAAATAAATTTGGTTTCCACAATGCTTTTAATCCACCTGAACAAAATTCAGAGCTCTGAAATATGTTGTGCAACTGCATTCCTGAACGATCATATACTTTATATAGAGTGATAAGGTATGATTTTGCAATCTTAGCCACTAGGTGTATCAGTATACAAGACAAGCAAGATCAACAAGAATATTAATTTTCTATTGTTAATTTAACTATAGTTGATACATATATGTTCCTCATGTATTTCTCTACAATTAAATATAATTTATCTGTAAATTTTGGAAAGTTTTTTCAAAGCGCAGAGTTCGAGGAACTCTAGGAAACTTCAAAATGATGCCCAATATAACATTTAATTCCTAGCTTAACTGAACTATCTTTGCTAGTTACAGAAGGCTGGCAATCATTTATGGATTGCGGACTTCGTTGCATCAAATGGTAAATCATTATTGGTTTTATTAGTAGACTCAGCCTACTGAGGTAATGACTGACCGGGAACATTGAAAAATACAAACCCAACCCCACTTCCCAAAATTCCCACTCATTAAGTCACTGGCTTTTTAAAATTGTGGGAAAATATCTGAAGGATGCTTTGTATTATGTGCATTTGAATATAAACAGAAAGAAATCCTTAGATACTTTTACTCACATTCCACTAAAGATCCTTTCAAAATCTCCCTAGTCAGGGTAGAACTGAAAGAACAGAGATACTGTTTTCTGAACACCTTAACAAAGATATTGCGAAAATCTCAGATTGAGACATACTAGCTGCAACTAAAATGTATACCAAATGAGTTTAGGAACAAGCCAAAATAATTATACCTTTCAACAGAAATAAAACCTGTAGTTGAGGAAAGCGAATATTTTTAGAGATATCACAGATTGTTTCTACTTATTAAACTAATTGCTGACATCCACAAAAGCCAGGATATCTAGCATATACCACTTTTAATATTCAAAATAACAATATGAAGAACACTAAGGTAGCAACTTCTGATTTATCAATAAATACATTATAGCACAGTAATCAGAGAGCTTTCCTTTTAGTATTCATTCAACAAGATCAAGATAGATGGTTTTTGGCTGACAGCACACATTCTAGTTCGGTTGGATCACTTATCCTAAATAAAGGATAGTGCTGGCTAGTTTTCCAAGGTCTTTAGTTCCTGGCTTTGACATATATCATGTAAATAAATAAAACAGAAGTAATTCTTATGATCGACTAAATCATTTTCCGCAAGATTTCAACAAGTAAATATTATCAAAAATTTCTGAAATTTTACTATGCAAACTAAAACAGTAGGTACCAAAATAAAGATGATAATATGGAGAGTTAAACTTCACTTCAAGGGAGTACATTTTATTTTAGAATTTCTTCTTGTAAGATATTTAAAATAAATTTCTGTAATTGTAAGAGGTAATCTGATGCTATTCAAAGTGAAATTTCCATGTCCATACTCTATAAAACAATTGTCTATCAAGTATTCGTTATTTAACATAAAGCCTTATAATACACAGAAATAGGAAGAATTAGGTACTCACTTAAAGCAATGGAAAGCCCTTGGAGAAACTCGATTAACACTTGCACCATTCACAGTATTTAGCTGAACTTCAGAAATGTAGAGAGTAATAGATGATGATTGCAATCGTGTTTTCAGAACTTCGAGTGGGCATGTCAAAATTGCTGCTACCGTGCCTCCACATCTGCAAATAAAGTTTTTTTATTTTTCATTGAGAAATGTATTCCTTTCATAAAAAAATCAATTTTATAGCTCTCTTAATAGTCTTATAATTTTCTCTATAATATTCATTAGATCTAGTTCAAGCTGAAACATACAGAATCATATTACTCAGTCTCAGCTAAAGAAGGCTATTAATTTAGATGCAATAGTTATAAAAATGTTACTTTGTTTTAGATCATTTTTATGCTACCAATTTCCAAAACTCGAAAGTAATTTATAGAACTACATAAACCATATGAACAATTATATTAAACTTCATGCAAACTTGTATTTCACACCAACCTCATTCATTCATCAAAATCTCTGAAACAGTTTTGTCTTCAGGGGGGATGCTATTCGGATTTCTGGAAACAAGTTGCTCCAGGGAGCATATTAGAGATGAAGAAAAATGCTCCTAAACATAATTTATCGAGTTACAATTTAAAATAAAAAAATAGATTAAATCATCCAATATTTCAGCAATGTTATTTTTAACTGACACATATTTATTTACATTTTACTTTTCGTACTTTCTACAATAGGAACATTAGAATTGAACTGAATCATTAAGCTCTGCACCTTAGAATGTCGTATTACTGTTAATCTTCTGAAAAGCTTAATGTAATTCATATCTCTGATACTGAAACCTGTTGAAAGAACAATTTACTATCAACTATTATAATCTACCCTGCAAAACCTCCGGCACATCACTATATTTTTATTTTGAATTTCTAAAAGTGAATAGCGATAATTTTAGCTATTGAGCAGCAATTTCTATCATTTTCTCAGATACAACTCTAGAAAGGAAGATGGAAATTGTTGGCAACCACATAATCAATACATGATTAATTCTCTGAATTAGAATTCCTCCACAAGCAAAATTCCACTATTGATACATAGAGCATTTCAATTAACTTAACTAATCAGCATTCACACCTCTTATTCTTTCTGCAAGAATTCTGGCTTACTTTGGCAAAAGCAATGCTTTCCGTTTTCTTCTTTCCCTAAAGAAGAGTCAAGAGGATCTTTGAGCTTCTAGACTGGTGAAATATTTCTACATTTCCAATTACTGTGAGCAGTCCCAGAAAACTTAATACAGCTCAAGAGTGATAAAATGACAGATCTAATATAATTTCCTATACTATGATAATATACAGTAAACTTCTGAGAAGATACATCAGGAAAACTGAATGTTCTTTTATTTGGTATCAGAATAAAAAAATATTTATTTTCTTTATATGAGTTTGTATATATTCATACAAAATGTCCACTAGATATACAAACTTTAATGCCCAGTATAGAACTGAATTGGCCATTTGTGTGTTCCTTCTAAATAAAGTTCAGTCTAAGGGAATAAATAGTATATCAACACAGTTCTTAAAGAAAACAAGACATGTTATTTTAGTCAAGTTGCCAGGTACAAAAATTGACAAATGTGGGTTTTTAAATCTGAGACTTCATGTTCAATATGCTTACTTTTTTTAAAAAAAATCTTAGTTTATTTACTAAACTATTTCTAAAAACACAGCAAAAGAAACAGGAATATATTTAATTTTATTTTCTCATTAATGGAAATTGGTGATTTCAAAACATAACCTCATGTGTTTATCACAAGTACTGTATGACTGTTTTTTTTTTAAATATGACTTCTAAACAAATATATACTAAATTCGTATAACTCTTTCATTACAAAAGGATTTATGCTTTTTCTGCATTTGCAATTATTTCCAGTAGCAAAATATCACTTCTTCTAAATGAACAATGTTATTTTTTTTTCAATATTGCATAACTACAAAGACATCTAAAATAATATGTAGATTTACTTAATCAGAACCTTTGAAAATATATGGCAAAAGTTACTATGAATAAATTTAAAGAAGCCCAATTTCACAACTGGTTTCTAAAACTGGCAAATAAAGATCCCAGTGAAAATATATTGAATACCATACACCTTTTCTTAAACAGGAATCACTTAGGCTTTTGCTTCTGATGTACCTCTGCATTTGAATCAATAGCAACTGGTACCAGTGTATCATATATATAAAAATTAATTACAGCAAAGTAGAGAACTGTATTTATACATAGATAATTTAAGTTCTAATTTTTATTGGGGCTTTTAGCACTCTGAGAATTTTTTAAAAGTGGGAAAAAGGTATAAATTGTAAATAAACAAATTTGAATATTACTATTTTTATTTTAATAAATAACTTTTATTAAGATGTATTGCAAATTCAAGCTTGCAATTCTGGCATAAACTAGAAGGCAAAGTTCCAATTAGGACTGGAGACATCCAATTTCAAAGCCCCATTTAGTCAGTTGAGTAGAGGAACCTTTCAAAACAAACATAATGTATTGATACAATGCATATATTTATTTTTTAACATACAGTAGTAGGATGAATTTGAATCAAATTGATTTATTTTCAAAGTTCATTAACTTTAGATGATAAGTTGAACTACAGAATAATTTTGCCTATAAGAGGTTTGCCATAAATGAAAAATGCTGCAAAGGCAGCACTTTCATTTTACTACTTTTATTTATTTCTTAATAGGCTTTTTATTATATATATATATTGTAAAACATAATAATTGATGCAATGGCATTTGCACAGAACTAACTAAATAATCTTAGTGCTCTAAGGTTAAATATCTTAAACCATTATATATATAAAAACAAGATAATACTGTATATCAATATTAACTATCATGTCAATGTTAACACGCATAAGATTATTTAGCTTCTTATCCAGAATTAAATATAACGTTAAAAAACTGCTACAAATTTAATCAAAGTATTTGCTGTACCAAACTGGCTTCTACCTTACTTAGTATTAAAGTCTCTATTGTAATGTTACTTATTTGTCCATGTTGAAAAAAATAAATCAAATTTGACACTAACAAAAAATAAAAAAGTATAGAAAAGAAAAAAGAAGCTACTTGTTTTCTAACTTCCCATTTTCAACTTCTGCTAACTTATTATATATCAGAAGCCAAAGTGAAAAATGTATATTACATTTACAATACTGCATATATGCATTTTTGCTTAAATTTGATTAACTTCTATTGTAAATACTGATAATTTTATTCTACTATTTAGTAACTCCTTTCTTTCTTTAGAACATGCTGTTCTAATTTTTTTTTGTTAAGATCATGTTTTATAAAGCAGTAAAAGTGACATATTTTGACTTCTTTATTCTACAGAAAAATAAAGGAAAGCAAAAAAAGCTTTTGCTGGTTGCTAGTAATAAAAATACTTGGGACTGATAACTCTTAAACTACTTTCACCCTGCTCTACACATGATCACACATATATTTTTTGTGTTTTGCTGACTGAGAGATTAGGCATGAGCCTTCAACTACTCTAATAACAAGGCAGTCAAGGACTGTAACATACCTTCTGCAGAGTATGAACTTTGACCAACTTTCTGAGAATTGAGAGCAGAAAAAAAGTCCAACCATAGGAAACAACCCAGAATAAAAAGGAAAATTACAAGTTTTGAGAAATCATATGCCTGACTGATATATGGTTACAATTTTTGTCTGCAAGAAAAACTCTACTGAATTAAGAGGGATAAATAATCCTGGGGAAAATAATATAACTATGTAAACCCATATCATGACAAAATGAGTGTTGTATTATAATAACACAAGCTCTGTTTTATACTTGAGTAATGATATTATGCATAAATACATGCAAATTTGCATTGTCATGTTGCAATACATGCTTCATCACTTGCCTGTCCTTGCCCACCCCCACAGACAGAATGAAAAAATCACATTTCTAGAATTATTGACTGCCTATCTAGACTGCCCCCAAATATGCAAATACAAAACCACAGACCATTCAAAAATGAAAAACTAATTGGTAAACCTGGGTGAAAGGACAAAGAATAAATTTAACATGTAGGTTTGTGATTTTATATTACAGTAATTTGAAACAAAAGCTTGAAATTTAGAAGCCTCTATTTAATAGCATGTGGATGTTGATAATTTAGAAATTAACAGCACATTTCAAATTTTTGAAGGACTTACAGAAAATTAATTCCACAATATCATAGTTTTGATATGCTTTCCATAATATAATCCCCTAAACGAACTAAAACATCCTATATTCTAAACCAAGTAGAAAGGTTCCCATGCCAGCAACACTAAGGAAGAAAACATTTATATTCAATTATCCTATTTAAAGCCTCTGTCTGATTCAAATATACTGTTTTTGCCCTGTTTTCTTCCCTGTTCCTCACCTCAAAAAATAAGGATTTAATTTCAAAACATACATCTACTTCAATCAGTTGTACCAAAGACTTTTCTGGTAATACTACAAAATCAGGACTTTAAAAATCAATTTGATCACTAAACAGCAGCACAGAAATCTAACTCTTCCTAATTTTCTTTCAGTTATCTGAATGTATCAATTTCACCTGCAAACCCGTATAAATTCTTTCAGGGAGAAGTTATATTTATGGATTTGGCATGGAATTTAATTCTGTTCAAATGGAAAACCATTTGTATAAGGAAACCACTTCCTTTATCCTAGAGTTTCTCATGACCAACTAAAATATACTCTGGGCAGCTCAACATTTTAGGGCTTATTTTGACTGTTTTTGCCACAGTGAAGAATAAACTAGCTAGCTATACATTAGCTTTGTTAGTTATTTGCTAAGTTTTCAAACCTAGTAAATTTGGTTAAATAACCAGGGCTCAGAAAATCAGCTAGACTAAATCCTGAATATATGTGTCATGCAACACAGATCTGAAAATAGTCTGAAAGCTTCAGAAGAATGGGGAAATTCAATTTACAACTGGAACATCACTGAACATTAGTGAAGCTGTCAATATGTTAACAATGTCATTATTTGAGAATTTCCTTGAAATGCTCAATACTGCTCCAAATCTGTAAAGCCCTTTTTTGAAAAACAAAAACAAATGTATAAGGCCAGAAATCTTCAATCAATGGTCTTATTTTCACATATACAGTACATATGCAACACCACCCTCTAGTATTTGGTCTTTCAGCTAGACTAGACTGACTGGATTGTATATCTGATAAATGCATATAAGATTGCAAGCCAAATTGTTGGTGTATATGATCTATTTCTTATTTATACAAAGTCAATGTTACACAAGCGCAGTGTTAGAATCAGTTATTTCTCAATCAGTTTGAAGATACCCCAGAAAGAAAATGTACCTGCTAGACTGCTGCGGATTATCTGTGATCAAATGTATATTTCAAGAAATTGATGTTATCCAAAAGAAATAATTTTTATACATTCAGATGACTTCCTAGTATATATGTCTGTTTGCAAGTTGGAACAACAACCCCAAAAATAATTGGTAAAGAAAAATAAAGAATGCAAGAGGGAGAAAACTAACCAATTCAAGATCATAACTTCTGCACAGACTGGAGAGTTTTAACTTTCTTCCCTGTAGCACACCACACAAATATTAGAGATGCACCACACCACTTTATTTTAAATCTCCCGGTGATCCACTAGTAAAAATATGTAATATACCTAATGTACATTAGTGCACAGTGACTTAAAAATGGTTCAAAGTTCTTTTAGTCTTAATTCAAATCATTCCCACAACTTCCATTCTGAGGGGAAAAAAAATGTCTATCCTACGCATGACACCCACGCTCCACCAATTAAATGCCCTACGCCTTCTATTACACAGACGTTGTTTTGTCTGTGGAGCAGACTGTCAATAAATTTACTTTAAGGCAAGAAAGGAAGGGAGGTTATCATAATATTTCACCTACCCTCCAGCAAAGAGATGTACGCAAATGTCTCTCTGGCTCATATTCTCATTCTTATCCCGGTTAAGATGTCAGGAAGACCGAACGGGAGAGGCTTCTCCCTCCCACTCCGCTTTCTTGCTAATCTGAAACGGCGGTGAACACAAACTCGGAAGCCCCCACGCTGCTCCCTCAGAGACGCCTTAAGAGAAACTCCGGTCCAAACGGGAGACGCAAGAGCAGCACCAGCCAGCAGGCAAAAGCGCAGCCGCCTAGCCTCCCGCTTCCAAGGCGAAGCGAAGCCCAATATAAACAGACACGGCCATTGGCTCACGAGGGACCGTGACATCACCGGCTGAGGTTCGGCTCGCTTTGTGCACGTGACTACGGACTGAACTGTATACCGACGCAAAGCACGAGCATCCCCTAAAAGCAAACCAAAACAACAAAACCTCCGAAGTCAATTACGCCGGGAGGGCGAGGGCAGGCTGAGCAAGAGACGCTGCACTATCTATATGTTTGCCTGGAAAGCTTATTTGCTTTCGCTTTTCTCTTTCCTTTCTTGGGACCAAGGCCTCCTTGAAGTCGTTGGGTTTCACTTCCGAGTAAATATGCATTAGAATGGGCTGGCTGCACCTCCTTGCAAGAAGCAGGAGTCTTTTTTCCCCCTACTCTAGGTTTGTTTCTCTGGGGTGGAAACGCACAGACACGACTATCTCCCCAGCCTTTTTCTTGCCATTAGGAAAAGGCATGGGAGCTATACATTTCTCTGGTGACAATGAGATTCATATCACAGTTTGTTTCTTTGTTTATTTTAAAAAGTTGGGATGTATGGTAGGCAGAAGCTGAGTTTTGCACAACCTGGTTTGAATAGCTGAATGGTTTCAGCTATACCACTGAATATTGTTTTGGTGGATTTTTAAAAGTTTTTAAAGAGTTTAGTACATACAATGGAATCAATATCTCTCCTATGTATGTTCATAATTCTAGTCCCTGTTGTACTCCTAACAATTTTACTAATTTTGGAAGACTACAAGAAGTAATACTCAGATTTACAAATATCTCTTTTCTACACTATCTGTCCTTCCTCATCCCTATGGGACTCAACATTTCAGACTGCAACTACAACTTACCAGCTTGTTTATGTATTTTTAGCCCCAGCACCTTTCCATATTTCCCTTACAATAGTTGTACAATACATTTCTAGTCTATTACAAGATTCTCTCCCGCTACCCCTCTTTCGAACTTCAACAGGTATAACTCTTTTTTAAAAATGCATTGCTATCAGCTTTGGAAAAATTGTACAAATTTCTTATCATTATCAAGATTAGACATTCTTTAGAAACAATTGCATAAGCACTAAGTAACACAAGGGAACTTTATGGATCTGACCAGAGGGCCTATTCTGCTAATAGCCAATTTTCATGAACTGCTGTGAGTGAGAGGAATAAACCCAATGGGATCTTTCTTTGTATAAGTAACCTTTTCCAGCTCAGTACTTTCAGATGTGCTGGATCACAACTACTCACATAGTATTGTTGGATGTTAAGGAGGTCAAAATCCAATCCAGTACTTTGTTTTTTTTAAAAAAGCCTTTCCTTATTAAAGCTTGATTTGATGATACTGTTCGCTACTTTTTGCATCTTTTCAGTTACATCTTGACAATTTATTGAACTGCATTAGTATTAATACCTTCCATTTCAAAGTTAATATCTTGAAAGTTTATCTGTCACTTTTTAAAGAAACTTTATACTATTTCAGTATAAGGTACAAATGGAATAGTGTTAAAACATTATCTAACCTCCCATGAATCAACAGAACTTTGCATTCCCAGCACACCTAGGTAAGACTGCAATTTAAAATATCTGAAAAGCTTTCTTTCCTGTATTGCAACAACTGCCTCTCCTGAACATACTTTTGTGACTTTACTCTTTTTCGTGGTTATTTGAAGTGCATTTCTCTAAATATGGAAAAAGTCCAACTTTAAAAGGAAAAAATACAGGTCCAGTTATTCTGCAACAAGATAACATTTTTGCCCCATCTCCAAATAAGTTTATTATAAAAGTCTGCTGAGGCATGTTTGTATTATATTTGTAGCAACATGTGTGTAAAGACATATAATCATCCAATGCCTTTAAATCATTTATGCACATATTGTTTACCTACTATTCCTAAAACGCTAGGATCAATATTTTCCATACTAAGTGAAAACATCTCAAGCCCCATCATACTAAATGGACATGTGTAATTAATGAATATTGAGGAGCACCTGAATTCATATCAGATCATTTAATCTTAAAGGGCTTGAAAGCAAGGATGCAAAATTCAGTGCTTAATTTATCTTGATTTCAAACCTTTCACAATATATTAAGATGTTATCTGCTTATTGATTTAAGCCTTAGCAGCCCACAATTCTTGTGAATGAACAAAAGGATATTTGCAGCAGCACAGTGTAACCTGTAAACCACATTTTGGCAACATCTGGCTTAAGTGAACCAAGATGAATACACCACTATATAATCAAATATGCCCATATTTGCATGCAATATCACAATGCAAGTACAAAAATGGGGACATGTATAAGTATTCAATTAATAAAAAGTGACATGGTTCTGTTTTGATATAGTTTGCCTAAACATATTTGTTTCAATTAAGAATCAAACATCATAAAAATCAAATCTGTTATAGGATTCCTGTATCCTGCTAAAATGGATTAACTCAATGTTGTTTTCCGAGTCAGTCATATATACTCCACATAAGTATGTTTGATTTATAATCTACCTTTCATTCAGGAATTCAAGGCAGCACATACTGATTTATTTAACAATTCATGGCTTAATGCATGTGTCAACCTCACCTAAAATTGTTGTCCTATGCTATGTATATATTATTCAGTTTGAAGTTGTTCATGAATAAGCAGTGATATGACAGAAATGAAATCTCCTTATAACAGTGATGGTGAACCTTTTAGTGACTGAGTGCTCAAATCACAAGATGTGCATCAGAAACCCAAACACTAGCTGGGCAGTGCACACTGGAAACACGAAGACCAGCTGGCCAGCAGGAAACAGGGCATCACACCACTGGAAGTTCTGCAAGAGACGAAATCTTTTTCTTTTATGAGCTTCTGTTTTGTCGTTTGCAAGGAAACTTCTGTTTCCCTGCAAACGACAGCAAGAAACGCCACAGAGAAACACTGTAGAGCTGAACTGGGGTAATGCTCATGTGCCCACAGAATGGGCCACCTTTGGCAGGCATGCCATAGGTTTGCTACCACTGCCCTATAATGTCCAGGGTATAGATCAAACCTTCTCTTGATGTCACTTGGCTATTGCATTTTCAGTTTGAAATCACACACAATTCCTTTGTCCAACTGAAAAACTGTTCACCTGAGTATCATTTCAGAAGAATTCCTATTTTATTTGGGGTTTTAGAACAGTGCTGCAGTAAAAGTGACACAGAATTGATACTGAACCCTATGCAACTTTCAAAAAGAGATTCCTGTCTTCCAATTAAAAGAAACAGAAAAAAAAAGATCAACAGGGGAAAAAGAAACATCCTTCCCCAAAAACCCAACTCTTGCCTAGGGCCAATTTCATTAGTCAGAGCTGGAATGTAATTCCTTATACACCCTTATTTTTCTGGCATTTAAACCCTACCGTCCAATATGCAGACAACCCTTTTCCCTTCTCCTCCCCCATTCTAGCTTTACATCACTGTCAACTTGCTTAGGCCTCTTGCGTTCATCTGGGCTGCCTCCACGGACAGGCCCCGGCCAGCACCAGATGCTTCTATCTCTTGGGAAGCCATTTCCACGGGAGCTGCAGCGAGGCCTGCTTCCACCCAAGATATTTCTGCAAAATCCGGAGAAATCTCTTGCTGCCCTTACAAGCTTCAGCGAGGTTTCCATATCGCCCTTTTTAACCGCTGGCGAACCAGGGAAGCCCCCCACCTCTCTCTCCAGCATCACAGCCGGCCAGAAAGAACGCTTAGGTGCCCCGCACGTTTTCCCCTCTGGCATCCCACCCCAAGGCCCAAACCTGCCTCAATTCTACCTACCCTCCAGCAAATAAATGGGTCGCGGTATCTTTCCAGCTCATTCTCTCTCATTCTTTTCTCCGGCGGTCGGGAAGAAGGGGGAGAGGAAAGGCAGGCGATGGTGTTGGACACTTCCTTTCTCTGTGATTGCTTAAAGGTGCAGCAGCGCCTGGCGAACCGCCGTGACCGCCATCTTCTGGCCAAGGAAGTAATTGTCTTTTAGGAAAGCCATAAATAATTGTTTTAGAGCAGGGGTCTCCAACCTTGGCGACTTTAAGTCTGGCGGACTTCAACTCCCAGAATTCCCCAGCCAGCGTCCCCAGCCAGTCGCCAAGGTTGGAGACCCCTGTGCTAGAGGCCCATTCGGAGAGAGGAAGAGCCCCCGCTTGCCTTACGCTGAATTGAGCTTTACACGAAGTGGTAAACTAGAGGTTTCAAAGACGAAAGCTTGCTTTAGCTGGGGGAGTACTTAATGGAGCTCGGTATAAGTGAAGTGTTTTGTTTTATTTGTTTAAATTTACTGACTGCCCAAATCTACTCGGTTGCTAAATACTGTGGAACCTGGTTGTTACTCGGACGGTGGGTGACTACGGGGGGAAACCCAGAAACAACTACGGTATCACTAATGAAGGAAAACCCCGAAAAATGGCAGTGGCAGAGCCCGTCTCTTCTGTTACCAACATAAATAGATCTCCCCAGACAGTCACCAGAAGTAGAAATCGATTTTGCAAATGCTTAAGAAGAAGCTGCTACGCAACGCTGCTCTATTTGTTTCACTTTAGCAGGGTAACGTTTCTATACCCGACCTTGAGCAACGATATAGCAATGAACCCTCTACCACTTGTGCCCCTTTCTCGGTTTTCTATTTGTTGATTGTCTAACACCAATTATGGGAGACATGGTAATGCATGATCTGCCACAGTCTGCACTGAAGATCCAAGCATGGTAACTCTCCCACAAATGCATGTATTTTGGATGTTATTTCGTTCAGTAACTGCCCTGCTTTGGCAGTTAAAGAGCCTTTTCTATGGAAACTACAATTTCCAAAGACTGGAAGGCAGCACGACGCTGTCTTGTTTAGAAAAGGTAAAACAGCCCTCCCCTTTTAAACCAAAGGCGGCTCTGGCAGTAGGCACGCAGCCAGTCGATTGCAGTGTAGGCTCTTGACCCGTACATTTCATTGAGGGGAAGTTGGAAAATTGCGACACCTTTAACGTCTGGGGCTAAGAATTATCCTCCATCGATACAGGCAGTCGTAAAAAAAAAAAAAGCACTTTCCCTGATCAATTTAACGGAACAACAATAACAGCATTGGAAAGGATCTTGGAGGTCTAGTCGAATCGTGCCTGAAGCAGGAGACCTTCTACATTCCAGACAAATGGCTTTCCAACCTCTTCTAAAAACTATAGTGATGGAGCAACACAACTTCCGGAGGCAAGCCTTCACACTGTCAGGAAACTTCTCCTTAGTTCTAGATTGGCTCTTTCTTTGATAAGTTTCCAATTGTTACTACTTCTCCTGTCCCTTAAGTGCTTTGGAGAATAATTTGACCCCTCTGCTTTGTGATAGCCTCTTAGATATAGGAAGATTGCTATCATCCACACACCTGGTCTTTCTTTTTGGTAGAGACTAGACAGTTCATGAAAGCATTCTTCATATGTTTTAGTGTCCAAGTCCTTTTTGTTAATCTTCACTGTATTCTTTCTAAACTAGAGTCTCAACATTTTTGGAGCATGGTGACCAAAACTGGAGCAGTATTCCAAGTGAGGTCTTTAAAAGGATTATAAAGCACTACTAACACTTTATGTGATCTTGATTCACTTGCTCTGATTCTCAATAATAATATTTTGGGATTGCTGGAGATATAGCTACAGTAAAGCAAGTGGCTATATCTCACACTAGCACAGCTTTCAATGAGATATTATCTTTTCTAGGATCTCTAGGAGGTAGTGTTACACTAAATAACACAGCACATCAATAACTCCTAAGCCTCTTATTTTGTTCACAGTTACAATAAAGTAAACTTTGATTCAACACCAAATAACCATATAGCAATTCATTAGCACTTGGAAAATCATCAATCAAGTATATGCTATCCCACATTTGATGCATAGAACACAGTAGCATTCATATCCCTCACTACAGGTAGTCCTTGATTTATTGCCACAATTGTGAACAGAATTTCCATCACTAAGCAAGAGGTCATTATGAGATCACACCCAATTTTATGGCTTTCTTGCCACAGTTGTTTGGTGAATCCCTGCAGTCATTAAATGAATCACATGATCATTAAGTGAATCTGGCTTCTGGATTGACTTTGTGGGAAGCCAGCAGGGAAGGTCACATATAACAACTGCATAATCCTGGCATACTGCAACCATCATAAATGCATGCTAGTTCCAAGTGCTTTAATTTTTATTATCTGACTGCAGGGATGCTGCAACAGTCATAAGTGCAAGGAGTGCAAGGACACTTACATAAGTGTAAGTCTCTTTTTCCAGTAATACCCTAACTTTGAATGGTTGCTAAACAAATGGTCATAATTCAAGGTCTACTTATCACCAAGAGGCATTCACAACAAAAAGCAAAAGACAATCATGGACAGCAGATGGATATTTTAAACAAAAACAATGTAGCCATCTGCTGAGTATTTGCAAAAAAAATATAGTCATTGTGCAATTGCTCCAACTACAGATACTCATTGGGTTACAACCTCCCATTGAGCAACCATTGAAAGTTACAATGGCACTGAAAGAAAGAGACTTATGCCCAGTTCACAAAATTGCAGCCATGGTATCATGTGATCACCATTTGCAATCTTTCCTGCTGGCTTCCCACAAGCAAAATCAATGGGAAAACTGGTTGTAGTTTGCAAGTTGCTCCTTCTGTGACTGCTTCCTTGCTGGCCCACTCTTTGTAGTATCCAAAGGTACTACATGGTATTACCTTTGGTATCAAAGGTAATTCCAAAGTACTACATGGTAATTGCTCATGCCTGTGCTCCATAGGACACTCCTACAACACCTGCATGCCTACACATCAGCTCATTTCATGTGCTTTGTAGCACATGGCACACTTCATATGCCACCTTGCACCCTGCTTGCCTGGGACTCCCATCACTTCCCATGTGCTCATTTAAAATTTATTTATTTATTTATTT
>JAEANM010008312.1:0-17095 GCA_017656035.1 Myanophis thanlyinensis | reverse complement strand
TTCTACTATACTCTACTTCTATTCTGTTCTGTTCTAGTTCTAGTTCTAGTTCTAGTTCTATTCTATAGAATATAACAGGCTGTGACTTGGAAAAGTCTCTGTTTCATATCAACTTGGAGCACTCTTTTCTAACCTGGTGTCATCCACATTTATTGTGATTATGACTCTCAAAGACCTGAGGCACCATGACAGTGTGCACAGCCCCTTGGAGGGTGGGGGAAAGGCTAATTTAAAAGTAATAGAATTACTGTGCAATGAAGGTGCCAAAGTGCACCTGGGGAGAATAATAATCAAACAGGAATTTCAATATCTATAAATCCAGGATCACCTTTAAAGATTTTGCTGCTTAGAAAAAAGCAAATGTGCCATCCATTAAGAATAAAAACATACTGGTAAGGCAAATTTCTACTATAGATGAGATTACTATGAGATTTGGACCATTACTGACCTACGAGTTTTCCGACGTGTCTTAAAAAACTTATCTTTTCCAGCTAGCCGGCCTGGCCTGACACCTCAGGGTTATTTTAATTGTGGTTAGTTTTAATTTTTAACTTAATTTTAATTTTATAACTATTTTATAATTTTAATTGTAATTTTTAAAATGTATCAGCAAATTTAATTATTTTATATTGGGTTTTAATTGTTATTTCTATGTATTTTACTTGCTGTGAACCGCCCCGAGTCCTTTGGGAGAGGGTGCGGTATATAAATTTAATAAAATTCAAATTCAAATTCAAAATTCAAATGCTAAGAAGATAAATAGAGTGGACCTAGTACCCAATTCTAATTCTTGATTATTTATTTATTGTATACCCTCACTGAAACGGATAGGTGGTTACTTGCAAATGATTTATAATACTGAAAGGAAACATTTCTTTGCACAGTTAAATGAATGTTGGATGCTCTTACACAAACGGTGCATGGCACAAGTGTGCTTTCTGATCCCAAAAGAATATCTCAGGCTTCTTGCCTGAGATGAACCTCCTGCAGCAGGCAGTTGAATAATAAGAGAAGGAACACCTGTTCTTGGCTCATGATTGCTGTGAAAAGAAGGTGTCCTTTTGCCTACCTGCCACTCTTCAATGTACATCGGGAAGGTTCGTGGTGCTATAAACCTTTGGTTTCTGCTTAAGGCTCTCCAGTCTTGGATGGTAGGTAGTTTCCACCAATGCTTGATTAATCTTCACGAGATAAAGGCCCAGGGAAAAGGCACTTTCTTTCAAGGTGACAATCACAGCAGCTCAGGCTTTGAAATCACGTGCTGTCCAAGGATATTATTGCCCCCTCACATCTAGATCAAATTGAATAGTTTTGAAGGCAAAGTCCATGTCGAAAAATGCAAATGGCATTCATTGAGAATGGGGAGAAAAGTTGATAACTTCTAGGGTGGTAGCCAGTAGGGAGAGATTGCCTGCTTTAGCACTTTCCTCCTCTGAAAGGGAGAAAGAAGTTGATAATGCAACAGGAGGTAATGCCACATTGCACATTACTTCAGTGTAGATATACCAGCAGCAGAGGGATGGGGGGATATTCCTGCAGCCAAACAGCTGCAGTCCTGTTAATTATCAGCCTCTGCCCTAAGGAGCAACTATTGCATTTTTTAAACACACTTTAAATGCAAAGGCAATATCTGGTTTAGCTTTTATTTTAAAATGAGTAAAGTGGTTGCCCGGTCTCTGCTCATTTCTTCTTTTGCCCACAGCTTTTTATTCTTCGATCTTTACATAATGCCAGAAGAGGTAAGATCTGTTCAACTAAAAACACCCATCTTACCCAGCCTGTTGCCTTTCAAGAGCATTGGGCTGTAATTCCATCAACCCAGAATGTGTTTTTCCAATTCTGCACTGTCCACCGTTAGATATAAAAATAAAATACAACAATGCCTGAGTCGGAACGAAGTGCCTCCGTCAATGCCAGATATATGGTTTGCCTCTCTAAACATGACAGCGAAAATCACTGCTTATGCCACTTCATCTACTATCAATCTGTAAAAGAAATCTGATCAGTGTAGAATGGGAAGAGAATCAGATTGTTGTTTTTTTATTATTTAAAAAAAAAATATCCAGCTCCTCCCAAACTTACCTCACCAATTATTCAAATCTGAACTTTTTAAAGAAAAAATATGACTTCAACTCAGAGATGATTTGTAAGTTTCTCAGTTGTAAATTAAAAATGAAAACTCTAATAACAGTGCCTGCCTGGATCTAAGTCTTTGACAAGACTGAAGATGATTGTAGTGTTATAACAGTGTTATAGGCTCACATCTCATCTTTGTGTTCTTGGATCATCACATCAGCAAACAAATTGAAAGGGGCTGAGAAGATGTTAAATAGAGAACCAAGATAGGAGGATGTGATCAGTTCTCACAGAGGCAGGCAGGCAGGCAGGCAGGCAGGAAGAAAGAACCAAATTTGCAATCTTGTTGAGAGGCTGTGTGACATGTAAGAGAGTGTAAGAAGAAGGAAAATAAGCTTTTTTTCCCCTCAAGCACCATGAAAATATGTATGCAAATCTTATGCTTCTTTCTTTTACTAACCTTGTACAAATGTGCAGTGATCACTGGGGTAAGTTCTCTCTCTCTTTTTATTGTTGCTTGTGGACTATTGTAATTGTTGAAGAAGTTGTGTGACCACACTGGCTGTAAATTTAGGGTCCGCGTGCTATGAAGATGGAGTGTGAATTTTGGCAATGTGAGACAAGAGTGTTTTCTAATATTCTTAACTTAAATGGCATGTCTAATACAGGTTTAAACTCTAACACTGACGTTTTAAGTTACCATTGAAAATATGTAAATCATAACATACAAAAATAAAAATAAGGAGAACTGATTATTAATTAATTATAACGATTGCGTTTTCACAAATCTTGAAAGGGTGGAGGAAGGAAAAACTGTTTCACTGATTTCAATGGCTTTTAAAAATATTCATAGACTTGGAATAGAGTCTGAAACGGTAATATAGTATACACACCAACCTAAAAATGGGACTTACTCCTAAGAAAAGATGCATAGAATTGGACTGTATGTTTCAGTAAAGATTTAAAAATTTAAAAATGGCATGTTTAAAGGTTAGTTTAGTGAATATTGATGATCTAAGATAAACAGTTATATGCTTAATGTTCATTATAAGGCATTCATGAATACAGCAAGGCAAGTTTGAATTTCTTTAATGGTTTTAATATATTTTTCAAAACAACATATTTTCAATATTATCTATATAAAATAATAAACTACAGATTTATGTTTCTTAATCCCATCTGAAAGCATCTTACATAAAACTCTCTATTCACAAGCTCTAAATTGGTACAGATATTATATTTTAATATTTTAAATATTACACCTGTTTATCCCAATATTAATATATTGATCTGTACTTGACAAGAGAACTTTTTAAATATTTCAGCAACTGGCTCTATAATTGAAAAAAGAAAAAAACATTTTTGTAGATTTTCTAATGACAAAAGCTTCAGACAATTCCTTAAATTCTAGATCATCCTATTCAAGTAAAGGATGGCTTGTGTGGCTATTATTTGCATATATCAGTTAATTGATTTAGTATTATCTGCATCAGATAAATCGAAATCTCAAACTTGAATTGACCACAGCATTCTCCTTGAAGTGATTACTTACTTATACTTGTTAAAGACACACTTGTTAAAAAAAATCCTGTTTGATACCTGGAGATGGCCAAAAATTAAGAAGAATCAATTCCTGGTCCAGTCATGAAGCAGAGTAGATTACCTTTCTTGAAAGACAGATTGGACAGCAACACACTGTCAGTCAACCTCATTGAGATGTCTTTCCAATATGGATAAGAATATTTTGTAACCTTATGCACACCGGCTTAATCTGGAACATTAGGTCCAATGCACATTGATGAACGGTTACAGTTTTCCCTATTTCTTGTAGAGGAAGTATACGATGACTTGATCAGAATTATTGGATGTGATTTACAATCTCTTGATTCTAAAAATCCACATCATACCTTTGGGCCAAGAACTCACCCCTCACTGTTGGAACTTGAAGGTTAAACACAGACACACAGACACTCACACGTGGACATACATGTGGACACACAGACAGATAGCTCTTTGGTGTTCAATTTTCATATGGTTTGAAAATCCCTCTTCCAACGAATTATTATAAATGATGGAAGTTTCAGTGTTACACTGAAATTGGTAATACAGTAGTCCTCCATTTACAACACTTCAATTACTGAAAAATGTGATTTATGACCATTTTTTACACAACAGTTGCAGCATCCTGATGGTCACTTGATCAAAATTTGGATGCTTGGCAACTGACTCGTATTTATGAGTCCCATTTATTTATTTGTCAATTTTATATAGCTACCCATCTCAATCAAGGCAATTCTGGGTAGTACATAACAATAGATGGAAAAAAGGAGAAAAAATATAAAGATAAATAATAATAAAATTATTAAATATTAATAATAAATAATACTCAATAATAATAATAATAAATATACTCAGAAACTGGAAATCTCATAGTCAAAGGAAATAAAAATAGCCCCTTCAACAATGAATCCATCTAGATAGGTCTTCACCTCTATGGGAGCCTTGGGTCTGGTCACATAACCAGGTCTTAGGGCCTTATGAAATATTAAAAGGGATCAGGCCAAACTGATTTTGGGGGAAGGAATATTTCATCCATAGCAGAGAAGGCACATTTTCCGGAACCCACCAAATGTAAATTCTTAGCCAAAGCATGCCTTCTCTGCAAGATCTCCACATACACATTTCACTGCATTTCGTACCATGCATGTGATGAATAAAATTTGATTTGATTTGATTTGATTTGATTTGATCTGATTTGATCCAATGGGCAGGCTGATATAAGTGGGGAAAGCCATGAAGAGTTTTAAAAATTAAAAGCAGTACCTTGAATTGGATGTAGAAGCAGACTGACAAGCAATGCAGCTCAAGAAGCAGAGAGCTAATATGCGTTGACTTAGGAGTGCACATACCTGTAATTACCTCTGCTGCTGCATTCTGTACCAACTGAAGCTTCCAGATGCTCTTCAAGGGCAGCTCCATTGCAGTAGTCCAATCTCAAGGTGAATAGGGCATAAGTGACTGTTAGCAGGACCTGATGATCCCAGGAACTGTGGAAACACTGTTCTAGCAATACTGCCACCTATTCCTCAAGAAAGACTCCAAATTGCATGTTGGGTCTGTCTAGGGTAATGTAACCCCATCCAGCATCAAAAATTACATAGTCCTCTAATCAGTGGGCTCCCCAAAATCAAAGCCATTTGGTCTTGTCAGGGTTTAATGAAGCCTGTTGTTTCTCAGCCAGATCCTCACATGCTCTAGGCAATGAAATAAGACAGTCATCGTATCACTTAATTCACTAGGGGTTAGAGATATACAATTGGCTGTCATCAGCTTTTCTCCTAAGTAAAACCTACCCAAATCCATTGTCCACCAAATGTTTTGAGCTTACAAAGATAGAGACATCTTCAGGGGATGATGGGTCATGTGACCAGAGCAATCATTTTGACTTCTTTAACACCTCCCCTGCCACCAACCCCAGTGCCTTCATACAATCGCAAAATGCAAATGAGCAGTTCTGGAAGTTGAGGTTTGGACACATCTGAAGGACACCAGTTAGAGAAAACAACTGAAAATGTGTTTATGATTGCAATTTGTTTTCCTATTGATTCCTTTCAATTTTACTGATAACTTTATTAAAGAACCCTGCCTTTTATTTCATAATTGAAGATACTTCTCAAATAAGCAACTGATTGGATCCATTGTCCATTCGGATCACATTATGTTATAACCCACTCAATTATATTTTTTTTCTCAACTGTGTGTTTATCGCCCACTTCTGTCTGTCTGTTACTTTGGAAATAATCAGATATAGTATATAAAGAAAACCCCTTCTCACACCTATGTGTCAAATGCATCTTCCTCAATCTCAGGTCCTTTATCAGAGGCCTGGGAATTTGAGGGTTCCACACAATACCTTAATTGTTCCTAGCCCTGCATTCTTCCTACCACTGAATTCTAAATATGAGAGATATACAGTATATTGAAAATGAAATGAAATAAACAAGAACAAAACAAAACAAAAAAACCCTACAGGCAGGCCTCAACTTACAATAATTCATTTAGTGACTGTTCATAGTTACAACCGCACTGAAAAAAGTGACTTATGACCATTTTTCACACTTACGACTTCTGCAGCATCCCCATAATCATGTGATCAAAGTTTGGATGCTTGGCAACTGGTTCATATTTATGACAGTTGCAGTGTCCCGGAGTTGTGTGATTCTCTTTTGCGACCTTCTGACAAACGAAGTCAGTGGGGAATCCAGATTCACTTAACAACCACATTACTAACTTAACAAATGCAATGATTCACTTAACAACTGTGGCAAGAAAAGTTGTAAAATGGGGCAGAGCTTACTTAACAAATGTTTCACTGAACAACATAAACTTAGGCCTCAATTGTGTTCGTAACATGAAGACTACCTGTATTTCATGGTAATATCTCATGGATTGAAATTGTTTAAAATTAGCCTATTCTTCATTATCTGTATTTAAAGTTGTTTCTAATTATGCAGATGTTTTATTTGGATTTCAAACAGAATTCAAATTAAAATAGAAAAATAAAAATAAAAACAAAACTAAATTGTCTAACAATTCTTCCAGTGTACCTAAAGGGATCTGAATTACAATCAAGTCAAATAAAGGATTGACTCTCTGAAAAGTATTGTAATAACTGGATGCTCATATTCTTGATGAGTTACTTCCCATTCCTTAAATAGTTTTGATGACCTCAGCATGACAATTCACAGCCTGGCAGAATTTGATTTGTGTTTGTGTAGTGTTTCTTTGAATAAAACTGATATTTATTTCCTCATCTTTACTTAATTTAAGCTATTTGAATTTTAACAGATGCAGGAAATTGCATTATTACGTATTTGTCCTGACATTTATCTATTTAGATTGTCACAGCTGTGGCATGTAAGTGACTCAGATAATATTTTAGATGACAGTTGAAGTAGATATTTTTAAAAGAGCAGTTCATTTTGGCACTACAACCATCAGCATGAGCAGAAAAAAATAGAATTATAGTAAAAATGGGTAGGAAAGAATTTATGGCATTTTATCAAACTTTTGCTCATACACACTCTCTCACACACAACCATACACTTAAACATGCTTCACTTTCCTAGGCGTCAAGAAGAACCAATTCAATGGCCGTCACACTGTACATCAGAAAACCAGGAATTGAATTAGGAGTGTACCCAATAGTGCTGCAGCTGCCAAAGTAGCCAACATAGTTCTAGGCTGCATTAACAGAGGGATAGAATCAAGATCATATGAAGTGTTAATACCACTTTATAATGCCTTGGTAAGACCACACTTGGAATACTGCATCCAGTTTTGATTGCTACAATGTTAAAAAAAAGATGTTGAAACTCTAGAAAGAGTGCAGAGAAGAGCAACAAAAATGATTAGAGGACTGGAGGCTAAAACATATAAAGAACGGTTGCTGGAATTGGGTACATCTAGTTTAGTGAAAAAAGGACTAGGGGTGATATGATAGCAGTGATCCAATATCTCAAAGAAGAGGGACTCAACTATTCTCCAAAGCATCTGAGGGCAGGACAAGAAGCAATGGATGGAAATTAATCAAGGAGAGAAGCAACCTAGAACTAAAGAGAAATTTCCTGACAGTTAGAACAATTAAAGTTAAACAACTTGCCTCCAGACATTGTGAATACTCCATCACTGGAAATTTTTAAGAAGAGATTGGACAACCATTTGTCTGAAATGGTATAGGAAGACCTCCAAGGCCCCTTCCAACTCAGTTATTCTATTCTATATTCCTGAGAAGCAGAGGTTAAAGTTTAATTTTAAAAAAAATGTTAATTTGGGGATTAGATAGCATCTGGCTTATGAAGGTTTTATCCTGAACCGGTTTTCTATACCAAAGGTAACTCCTGGGCTATAGGAGACATATATGTGAGCTTGCCCCCTTTTGATTAACAATAAACAGTTTTCATGGTAAGCAAGTAGCAACTCAAGACTAAAGATGGGCATCACCTTTTTTTCGGAATCTTGCATCTGGGGCCTACAGCTATAGCTACATGTTGCAATAATGGCATATTGGACTATAGCAATAGCAGTTCTTATATACTGCTTCATAATGCATTACAGCCCACTCTAAGCAGTTATACAGAGTCCGCATATTGCTCCCAACAACTTGGGTCCTCATTTTACTGACCTCAGAAGGATGGAAGGCTGAGTCAACTTTGGGCTGATCAGAATCGAACTCCTGGCAGTGAGCAGTCAATTAGCCTGCAATACTGCATCCTAACCACTGCGCCACCAGGACTCTTATAAGGAAGATTGGCTGAAGTTGCTAGAGAAAATTTGCTGTACTGAATAGTGCAGGGAGAAAAAGCATTCCTTCTCTCCAGCAAAAGATTATTTTGCCAAGGATGAGTTGGTGGACTCCTTTAGCCTGGATTGTAGCTCTATTGGTGGAGTAAGATAATAACCTTCTCTTTGCTTCAAACCATGGCCATAAAGCAGGGGGAATGTGAGACTCAGTCAGAGTAGTCCTTGATTTTCAACCACAATTAAACCCAAAACTTCCATTTCTAAGTAAGGCAGTTGTTAAGTGAGTTGCACCTCATTTTGCAACCTTTTTTGGTCACAGTTGTTAAGCAAATCACTGCAACTTTAAGTGAATCTGTGTTTGTTAAGAGAATCTGGCTTCTTTCCATTAACTTTGCTTGTCAGAAGCCGACCGGAAAGTTACAAATGGTGATCACCTGACCATGGGACATGCAACAGTCATAAGTACAAGCCAGGTGCCAAATGCCCAAATTCTGATCATGTGACCATGGGCATGTTGTAGCGGTCATAAGTGTGGAAAACCAGTCATAAATCATGCTTTTCAGTGCTGTTGAACAGTCACTAAATGAATGGCTGCAAGCTGAGAACGATCTGTACATGTACATGGTGACAACAACACAGCGAGAAAAAAACAAAGTGTTATTTAGTTCTGCTGATAAATTTATATTACTAGTCTAAAAGAGCTTTCACAATACAAGGACAGAGAAGATTGATAATACACTTTATATTTTCTCACTGGTCTCTCAGGTTCACAGTGGCTGCTTCTTATTGTGCCTGCTTGCTCCCCAATGCAAGATATTAATGGATTCCATGCTGCTTATTGCATCCCCAAAAGTTATTCTGTTTGCCAGGATTTGGAGGCAGCTTGATTCATTCTCAGTCTTAAGTTTCCATTAACTTTCTGTTTTAGCTGTTAGAGAAAAAAAAATGTCTACCCTGTTCTTCACAGGTCTTTGAATGATTACCAGCAGGAAGGATAATAAGGTGGGAGAATCTATATTCTGTAGAGGAGCCAGGCAGCTTGGGTTTCTTTTTGTAAATAGGATGAAGCTGGGGACCAGGCATTGCTGAAAATATCTCCTCCAATGGAATTGCATTTCTATTAGTCAACCAATCCAGATGTTCATCTTCTTCTCCAAATCGTTTCTACACTCTCAGGGAAATCAAACAAAAGCAGAGGGGTTTGGGGTACCTTTTCTGTGGCAGTGCCTCCCCTTGAAATCCTATAGGCCCCCTACACGTTTAATCTTTCAGAAAGCTGTAAAGAACTGGTTTCTCCCCCCAAGCATTGACTTAGGGTGAAGTTGGAGTTGGAAGAGCTAGTTGTGGGTTGCCATCAAGAGAGATTGGCTGTGGTGTCGTGTTTTCTTGTTTCTGTGACTATTGATTTTTGCTTCTTTTGTTTTTTGTATAGCATTGTTTCTATATTATGGTTGTGAGACACTCCAAGTTCTAATTTTAAGATGGGTAGCTATTCAAGTTTATAAATAAACAATTCACTAATTTTATCACCTCTTATAAGTCCTCAACTTACAAAAGGTAGTCCTCAACTTACAAAAGTTCATTTAGTGACTGTTGAAAGTTACAACGCACTAAAAAAAGTGACTTATCACTGTTTGTCACATTTATGACTATTGCAGCACCCCCATGGTCATGTGTTCAAAATTCAGAGACTTGGCAAATGACTCGTATTTATGATGGCTGCAGTGTCCCAGGGTCATGTGATCAGCTTCTGTAACCTTCTGACAAGCAAAGTCAATAGGGAAACCAGATTCATTTAACAACCATGTGACTAAACAACAACCAAAGTGATTCATTTAATAATGGTGGCAAGAAAGGTCATAAAATGGGGCAAAACCCACTTAACAACTATCTTGCTTAACATAAATTTTGGGCTTATTTATGGTCATAAGTAGAGGAGTAACTATATTACTTACACTTTTTTAATGTACTCAATTCATCATATTTTGCAAGCAGTATAGCTTAAAAAGTTCTGATCTAAAACTATAATCTCCATAAATCTTATCTGACAAAATATAATATTCTGTTTGAGTTTTGTGTACAACTCTCCTGTGTAGTTCAGTGCTATAAATCTTTGGTTTTTTTTTTTAATTATCTATCAAATTTCTACACCAAACCTCACCTAAGTGATTCTAGGCAGATTGCAAGTAAAAATGAAGGTGCTGACTTGTTCCTATGACTGCCAAATTGTCAGCCAAAAGTAAGGTTGGTAATTTGATAATTGCCACCTCTCAGCATTCTGGAATATTCCAGATTGGAGAAGGTTGTTCTATGTGTACTGGAAGATCTTTTTGAGCCTTTTTCTAGCTTAATGGCTGGACTCAGTTATTTCCCTAAGGTAAACATCTATCTATCCAAGACTGTCGTGAAATTCAGGCAAATAATGGAGGCAAATAACAAATGTCTTCTAGTGAAATTTTCTTTCACCTTCACCAATATTCTTATTGTTCTACCAGTAGTTGCAATTTGCCTATTGGGATTTCACCTTTGAAGATAATATGGGTCTTGATTTTTGGACTGATTTATTTAAATTGCAAAATTAACTCTATTGTTAAATGTTTATAAGTTAAATAACAATGGCAATAACCATTTTTTTTATTAAAGCCATTGCAAATATTTGGAATTGGTTTAACCACAGGCAATACGAACCCTAAACCAAACCACAACAAACCCAGGACTATAAAGTATTCCTATAATCTACCTCTCTAAACCACTCCCTTACTTATTCTCCCTCCCTGTCTATACTATTCTCTTTCCCTACTATCTATGGTTGTGAGCAGTCGCATACACATTTTACTGCATTTCTTACCATGTGCATGGTATGTGCATGTGATGAATAAAATTTGATTTGATTTGATTTGATAACAGAATATTATTCCTGCTGAATTTTTTCTGGAAAGCAAAACTATGATTTATTTCTTACCAACAGAATGGTGGCATAATCAGAATTAGATGCCCACTGCAAATTACAAAGTTTCTTAAACGAGGGAGAATTGAAGTGGAATAATTTTCCTGCTTATTATTTCTTCCCCTGAAAATCAGTATATTTATTGCTCTTTTGAGATGCACTGTTACTGCATCCCCATATTTCAAAAAGAATGCCATATAAATGTCATTTCATTTTGTTGTGATGCCTGCAATTTTATTCCTCCTTGTAATAAATGATGGGATTAGTTATAAGCAGTCATGGTTTATTTGCCTGACATCTCTTTCTTCTTTTAAATGCAGCCCTGTTATACACATCTGCGTTTTGATTAACGTGCTTCACAGAGGAAGCAACTTTGCCAGTGTGCTGGGTCGAACAAGAGTTTAATGGCAAAGAAACTCTAGACTAATTTATATGGCAGTAGTTGCAGGGAAGCTAGTCAAAAAACTTGCCTGAGGCCAATTGGCATAAACCAGGGGTGTTAAACTCAAGGCCCAGGGGCCGATCTGGCCTGCAGAGTGCTGAGATCTGGCCTGTGGGGCCTACCTGGAAACAGCAAGGGCCCTCCCAAGCTCCATTTCCTCTGGCAGAGGTTGCAGGAAGCCATCGCAGCTGAAAACGGAGCTAAGGAGCCCATTTTCGCTGGCAGAGTGTTGGGCCACCACAGGGACCCCCGACATGAGTGACGTTGAGTTGTCCACACCCACCCTGGTCCCCCAAGTTCAAACACAACCATGATGTGGCCCTCTATGAAATCAAGTTTGACATCACTGGCATAGACCCCCTATTAACAGTCCAACATCTATGTTCTGGCAAGGGCTCTACAATTGACCTAGGCTTAATGAATTATTTAAAATTAACATTTAACATGGGCTTAATTCTATGTGTATTTTCATAATACCTGCAGGATTGAATGTCCAACAAGCTCCTAACAAGCCTGTATGGTAAAGACTGGTTTTGCCTATTACAAAATCTACAAAGCTTCCTAAAGAAGCTTTCCTTAACTAGACATTTTGCAGATTTAGATATCAGAACAGCTCTTTTGATACTTCTATGGTATGGAACGGCAATTTATAGTAGCACATAATTCTTTTCTTGATCTAAGGGCAATTTCACACTGCAATCTAAACTGCTTCTCTCCTAAATGTAACCCAATTTTTCTTAAGCTAATTTAAGAAATTCTAGTTTAGTTTGTAGTGGGTTGGCAATATGCCTGGGTTGATCCTCAGTCTGGACTATTGACTATTAGAAGATCTGATTTCTTGTTCTCCTCCTTCTTCCCTTCTCACCCATGTAGGGAAAGCAAACCCAGTGGTGGGATTCAAATAATTTAACAATTGGTTCTCTGCTCTAATGACCAGCTGAACCAGCAGTTCTCTGAACTGATTAGAAAGTTTACAACCAGTTCTAGTGAAGAGGTGTGAAGTGGTTGAATCCCACCTCTGAGCAAACCTCATTGCCAATTCTGTGTGGACTAATCTACTATTGATTGCTTTTTCTCTTTAGGGATTGAAGGGATGACTTTCCCTTGATTTCCTAGATATTTGTTATGCATGGATGCCTTTGCATGTCCTTCTGAAATTGTCTTCTTGACATTACAACAGACATTTTCTTCTCTTCTTTCCTTAAAGTAGAATCACCGTTCTGGTGCTACCATAATCAAAACAACAAGGAATTTATTGAATATCCATTTAACATAATTCTGGAAGTTTAGTTTCCAGTTACTGATTAGAATTGTATTGACCACTTGAATTGTGTAATTAACAGTAGTAAAAAGACTGCTTTACTGTATTATTCAAGCAGTATAATTCCATATGAGAATTAAATTAGATGCCAGCAAAAGATAATGTATAACAGGAGTGGGCAGCTAAGACCTTTGGACTTCAACTCCCAGAATTCCTGAGCCAGTATAGAAAATAAAACATATTTTCTTCTATGAGCTATTTTGTTGGTCAGTTGCCAAGTTGTGTCTGACTCTTCACGATCCCATTGTCCATAGCACACCAGGCTCCCCTGTCCTCCCCTGTCTCTTGAAGTTAGCCCAAATTTATGTTCATTATGTTGATCACACTATCTATCCATCCCATCCTTGTCCCCCTCTCCTTTTATCTTCAATCTTTGTCAACATTAAGGTATTTTCCCATGAGTCCTTTCTTCTCACTAGGAGGCCAAAGTATTTGAGATTCCGCTTCAGTATCTGTCCTCCCAAAGAACAATCTGGGTTTATTTCCTTTAGGAAATAATTTGACTAATTTGATTTTCTTGTAGCCAAGGGACTCTTAAAAGTTTTCTCCAGTACCAACAATTCAAAAGCAGCTTTCCTTATGGTACAACTCTCACAGCCGTGCATGTAGTTCTTGACTTACAAACATAACTGAGTCCAAAATTTCTATTGCTAAATGAGACATTTGTTAAGTGAGTTTTGCCCCATTTTATGACCTTTCTTGCCACAGTTGTTATGTGAATCACAAAAGTTGTGAAGTTAATAACACAGTTATTAAGTGAATCTGGCTTCCCCATTGACTTTGCTTGTCAGAAGGTTATAAAAGGTGATCATATGACCCTGGGACACTGCAACTGTCATAAATATGAGTCAGTTGTCAAGCGTTTGAATTTTGATCATGTGACCATGACTGGGATGACTGAGAATCTCCATAGACATAGCTTTGACTGTACAGAACATTGTCAGCAAGGTGATGTCTCTGCTTTTTAATATGCTGTCTAGGTTTGCCATAGTTCTCCTCCTGAGAAGCAAGAGTCTTTTAATTTCGTAGGTGATGGCAGCTGCCATCACCGTCTGAATGTTCTTAGAGCCCAAGAAAATAAAATCTCTCATTTTATTTGACAGATTCCATTTGTTCCCTTTCTATTTGCCAGAAAGTGATTGGACTGGATGCCATGATCTTAGCTTTTTTTCATGTTACGTTTCAAGCCCTCTTTTATTCTTATCAAGAGGCTTTTTAGTTCTTCTTCACTTTCTGCCATTAGAGTGATCTGGTCTGCACATCTGACGTTTTTGATATTTTTTCCAGCAAATTTAATTCTGACTTGTGATTCATCCAGCCCATCATTTTGCAAGATATACTCTGCATATATGTTAATTAAGCAGAGTGACAATATACAGCCTTGTCTTACACACTTTTCCCTATTTTGAACCAATCAGTTGTTCCATGTCAGGTTTTAATTGTTTTAACTTGAACCACATACAGGAGACTGGTAAGATGGTCTGATATTCCCGTCTCTTCAAGAATGTGCCATAGTTTGTTGTGATCCACATAATCAAAGGCTTATTGTAATCAATGTAGCAGAAATAGATATTTTTCCAAAACTCCCTTACTTTCTCCATAATTCAACAAATATTGGCAATTTGATTTCTATTTCCTCTGTTTCTTTGAAACCCAGCGTGTACTTCTGGTAGTTCTCGGTTCACACACTGCTGAAGCCTAGCTTGTAGGATTTTGATCATAACCTTGCAAGAGTGTGAAATAGTGCAGTGTGAACATTCTTTAATATTGACCTTTTTTGGGATTTAAACATAAACTGACCTTTTCTAATCCTGTGGCTGTTGTTGGTTTTTAAAAATTTGCTGACATTTGACACCATCTTTTAGGATTTTAATTAGCTCAGCTGAAATAATGTCACCTCCATTAGCTTTGTGGTTGGAAATGCTTCCTAAGGCTCACTTGGCTTCATACTCCAGGATGTCTGGCTCAGGGTCAGCAATCACTCCATCATGGTTATCCAGAGGTTAAGATACTGTATTTCTTGTATAGTTCTTCTGTGTATTCTTGCCACCTCTTTTTAAACTCCAACTTTTTGCTGCCATCAAGTGGTCACTGGCATTTTTACAGTCCAGATCTATCAAATCTAAGCTAAAAATAAATCCCTTGAAAAAATGTTTTTTGCATTTGTATGATCATTAAATCAGTTCCCAAACTTGAACAAACAATTGCACATAAGAGTGATTGGATAATTCTTAGTACATGCCATTCAGCAGAGACTACAATGTGGTCATATGAAAATCACCCTAACGTTTATGTTAAATTTAGTCTCCTGTTTGGTTAGCTTTCTGACAAAATGTATATTTAGCATCAGATATAAAATCTGTTATTCAGCTATAATAAATGTTGAGACCTACCAGTGACATTTTCCCAGGTCTTGATGTTTTTAATTATTTGTAAGATGTTCTTTCTTAGAAGAGTGCTTCTCTAAAATTCCCACAGATCTTTACATCTGCAATACAACTATAGTGATAAACAGCACTTTCCTCTTCACTCTAGCATTTCTGTGTTTTGTTTTGTTTTTGCAGGCCTGTGAAAGAGATCTGCAGTGTGGAAGTGGGACATGTTGTGCCATCAGTTTATGGCTCCGTGGGCTTCGTATGTGCACTCCATTGGGACATGAGGGAGATGAATGCCACCCTATTAGCCATAAGGTATTTGTAAGCGGCCTCAGCTAGCTCACGACATGAAGCACTAATTGTCTTTCATGTCAACATATATCTTTGTATTGATTTGTTGCTATATATGTATATCAGCTGCTGGAGAAAGTGACATTTTCTACAGGCTTCACATTATTTATCACTTGTTCATTAGCATGTTTACATTTCAGTTTGCATCTGCAGGGTCCCAAAGCAAAATGCATTTGTGCATTAGTTGAGAGTTCCATTTTCTACAGCCTGAATATTGTTTGATTTTGTTGAGTTGAATTATAGAAATGATAACATTATCTACTACATAATTATCAGCTAAATTGGGAGAAAGGTAAAACCCCTGATTAAGTTAATTAAAATTAAGTTGCTTCACATAACAATTCACTTTTGCAAGGAAATAATTTTTTTTTTAAGAAAACAGGTATCAACATAGCTTTAGCTTTGTATGAAAAAGTGTTGTCTTTTATTCTCATGAGATGACTTCACATATTCTTAAATCTCCAAGGGAGAAGTGGGCTACATTTCTCCCATATTATATAGGGCTTCATTTGTCATTAGCTCAGAAATTTCTGGAAAGGTGAAGATCCTGGGTCCATTCCAAATTACATTGCAAAAAGTTTAGGTCAGGGTTTTTCATACTTGACTAACATGGGTGGACTTCAACTTCCAGAATGCACCCAGCCACCATTCCCAGAATTCCATATAAAAGTTGCTACGTTTGAAAAAAAATGGGTGTTTAGACCACATAAATTCAAATTGTTTCATTTTGCTTTTATTTAGGACAAAGTGTTTTACAGCTTTGTGCATTTAGTTGATTACCTTACTTGAATGCAAAGTTTATCATTAACATACTTTGTATTTTCTATTTTCTTTAAAAGGTCCCTTTCTTTGGAAAACGGCAACATCACACCTGTCCTTGTTTGCCAAACCTCTTATGTTCTAAATTCACTGATGGTCGATATCGATGCTCAATAGACTTCAAGAACATGGATTTTTAATGAAAAGTGCTTTGTGACCTTCATAACTTTAAATTCACAGCATGTTAAAAAGTGTTGAAGATAATTGTCAGTTTACACAAACGATTTAAATGGGCTGTCAGTAATTAGTAACTTCTGGATGTGCAGTTATTGTTCCTGTAAAACAAATGAAGAGATTCCAGAACCGGAATTAAAAATGTAAACTTGCAGAATGACAAATGTGAGCTGGGTATATTTTTGAACTTCTGGAAACATCTTTAATCTTTTTTAAAAACTAGGTACTTAATATTATTGTTTCTGGAAAGATGATGGATACAGATTAGATAGATAGATAGATAGATA
>JAEANM010008311.1:0-17098 GCA_017656035.1 Myanophis thanlyinensis | reverse complement strand
AAATAAATGTCATTTAAAAGAAAAAACAAATAAAAACAGGGATCTTTACATTTAGTTTGCAGCATAATATTTGCACACAATTACTATATCAAAACATTTATGTAAAGAAAATAAATAGGGAAATATTATTCAGTTTCCTTTAACATTGGCCAAATGATATGAATTTTATTGAGGAGAAAAGAATATTATAATTAATACATAAAATTAAAAATACGGAATAAGTTAATAATTAAAAAATACAGCTGTGTCATAGGGTTCTTTGGAATAACTGTGGAAGCTTTGTAATTCTAACGTTCCATAATGTGGCAAAGTCAAAGATGCAGAATTCAAAGAAAAGAAAAAATAAATAAAAAGCAGTTATTTCCAATTTTATTTTACAACAGTTGTAAGTATAAATATAAAATTATCTCTTATTTCATGGTTACAGTAAGCTTACAGTTTATTTTATTATCTACATTTTTTATAATCCATTAATTTTATACTAATCTTAAAACCATATATTGTAAAACCTTTTTTTCTGTTTCCCACAAAAACTCAATTAGGGCTTTCCAATCATCATTAAATTTAAACAATGTCCTATCTCTAATTAAACTCACTGAAAATCTGAAGTCAATCTGGCCAATTTCAATCATTTTCACTATCCATTCCTCCATTTGAGTAAAGTTGAATCTTTGCACATTGTAATACAGTAGTCTCATTGCAGTCATATATAAAAACAAATTTCAAATTTTGTAATTTTTTCCAGCAGTGAGTCTTCTTTCTAAGCAGATCTTTTGTAACTATAGATTTAGTTGACTGCTGAAATCCAGAAACAAAATAAGAATCCTCTTATTTGAAATATTTTGCTTCTGGGACAGATTTATTAATTTATCTCTGAAAGAACTGGGTACAAAAATATTAACTTAAATCACAATAAAATACAATTCGAAGAATGTGCATTGGTTGGACTGCTTCTATACAACAGAGAGAATGCATGCCATAAAAACTACATATTTAGAAAAGATGAATGAAGAAATGATGGCAAAAAAAATGTATCTCCAGATAATGGAGGAGAGACACAAAACTGTTAATAAATGCAGTAAAGAGTTTGTGATCAATCAAATATGTGCCTAATCTGCAAGATTATCTGCAAGAATACAAGAAATTCCATGGAATTTACTCTATTCAACAAGGATTTGAAAATGTTGAATGGAAGGTAAAAGAAAGGTGATAGTGTCACATGGGAGCTACTCAAAAGCCTTTCCCACACTATTAGTTTTGTTGTTCAGTTTTAAAATCTAGAAAGTTAGACAGGACATTCCTAAAAACTTAGAGGATCAATGGTAGAATCGTTGCTAAGAGGAAAATCAATATTGTATGCCAGACGAATCTGTAGTTTCCCTCTATAGCCGGTCCAAAGGAAAAAAATAAGGAAGCAGCCACTATTTCTTTACTGCTACCTAGCTGTGAGGGATGGGAGAAAGTGAACACAAAATGTGCCATATTGCCCAGGGATCCTTTAAATTTGGCAGCAACACTGCTTGAAAACACAGAGACTGGGGGAATTTAAAAGCATACTGATATTTAGAGCCCTCTTAGTCACAAAATATCAAAGTGCATCAGTAATGGTGAAGTTCCTCATGCACTATCCATACTTAGGAATATAAACTTGTTCCCTGAAAGAAAAAAAATATTAGTATGCAAAACATTTTGCTAAGTCAAGAATTGCTTGCTGTTGACAAGGACATTTAATATGAACACTAAATATTCCGTGGGCCTGCTTCCACAATATTTTCAACCCAGTCAGACAATAGACCAGTCAGTTCTCATTACCGACGGAGTGATATCATACAGTCTCATTACAGTAGAAGGCCAGTGTTTTATGCTGTCTCGCCTTAACATTAAGATCTACAATCAAAGTCTTGCAGGGAAGAACTGTTTTCACATGGTCTTGAAAAAACATCAACCTTGGTGTCATTTAAATAGTTAAGAAAAGGTTTGAAGAAACACCACTTAATAGAGTTGTATTCAGATGATTAAAATATTGATAGAATTCTCAATAATAGAAATAAGAAACAGAAATCTGTAACCCAGCCTTGTTCTGGCAGGCTCTAAAAATTAGGTTTAAGTCAGAGGTGAAATTCAGCAGCTTCTAGCAGATTCGCTAGAACCGATAGTAAATTTTCTAAGCAGTTCAGAGAACTGGTTGTTAGAGAAAATCTCCTTTTGTTTTTTCAACTTTACAGGGTTAATCTTGTAAGGAAGGCAGGAAAAAAACATTCTGGCATTGTTTCTAGCCTAATCTTTATTGTCCTGCTTACAGAAACTGTCCACCCAGTCACATGACCTGCCAGCCACGCCCACCAAGCCATGTCCACAGAACTGGTAGTAAAAAAAATTGAATTCCACCACTGGTTTTAATGGTCTACAGTAATTAGGAATTAACTGGAATTTTTTTATGGAATGTAGAATATATTTGATAAATAAAGTTAGCTCTCTTTCTCTCCATTTCAGCTCCTTAATGGTGTTGCTGTTGTCCCCCCTCTCTCTGTGTGTGTGTAATCTAGGTATCTTTTAAAAAAAGAGATTGCGATTGAGTTGAGTCTGTATTTTAACAAGATGGTTTTCTCTGTACCGAACTGCTATAGAAGCAATTGACTTGGTTCATATTTCTCTCTCTCTCTCATTTTCAAACTTCTCTTAATTTGGAAAAGTTTAATAATTACAAGCTCATGTTTTCATTTGTACCCTATCTTGTTTTAGTAGCAGGATGAGCAAACCCCATATAGAGCATATCACAATTGTCCAATCTGGTGATCATCAGGGCATTATATTTTTATACTTAAGAAAATTTCTCAGGATTAATTTAAATATTTCAGGTGAACAAAATGGAATTAATTTCCCATCTGGAATACTCTAAATCATTTTAAAGCAATATGTCCTTTTCGGTTATAATTAATCTGCAATAACCAGGAGTACTAAAAGAGTACACAAAAACAATATTTAATAGGCTTTTCCTTAAGACCCTTTCCATAAGCCCTTTAAATAATAAATGTTACACCAACACAGAGTTTATTTCAAAAAGTTGAGAAAGTACTTATTCAGAAGCAAGCCAGCTTCACTCAGAGGGTCACTTTCAATTATTTTCATAATTTCCATCCAGATTCTGGTTAAAAACATTAATTAATTTTCCTTCAATTAACTATTCCATTCATCCATCATAATTATCTCAGTCAATTAAACTTAAAATGCCCAATTCATTTTGCATGATCAGATTGTTTGTTTTTACTTTCAAAGAGATGAGAAGTGCTCATTTAAGTGCTTTTACTGTTCAAGAATAAAGTATGGTATATTCCTTTATATGTACTTCCTAGCTAATAGGAACATAAATTGTAGGTTGAGAGCCAGGTTAGTCGATGGGAGCAAAAAATGTAAAGGTGTCTGGTAACACATTTTCTGACTAATAAATTATATTAAAAGGCATAAGCTTTCATGTAAGCTCATGTCAGCTTATATCTTTTGATATAATGTGTTAGTCAGCAAAAGTGCTGCCAAACATCCCCCCTTTTGAGTATCTGCAGTCTTGATGCTGTTTGTGGATTGTTAGATTATATTAGATTAGAATTCTTTATTGTCTATGTCTTTGGTGCATATGCTCTCAGTACATAAAGAAAGGTACATTTATTAAGAATCATAAGATACTTGTTTCCAAATCAGTTGATTTTCAGTCTTCTAAATGAGAGTTAGTTCTCCTAATTTACCACCTAAAGAAACAATGGAGTAATTCAACAGGAGTTATGCATAGAGATAGACCACAGTAACATGGCAAAACAAGGCAAAACTGCCTCTATTCAGAGATTTGCATAATGATCACTAGCTAGAGCGTGTTCTGTCTCATTGCCTCCCTTTTCAAAAAATCTTCATTCTATAGGGCCAGTGGGTGACTCCACAAGATTACCTTCCTTGACACACCAAACACTGCTTGGTTAGCCTTCTAGACTTCAAAACTCTGTTCTTCCTTGATCCTGTCAAACTTCTGCCTCTTTAGAAGAGGAACTGTTTGAGCAGTTATGGCATTGGATCACCTTACAGGCATGACCTTAGTCATAAAGCCAATTATTGTATCAGTTTTATACTAGTAGACAAACAGGAATCAAAGTCTGGGAATCAGTAAGATAGGCATTAAGGCAGACTCTCCTTTGTTCCTTGCTACAAAGCCCCACTTCTACTCTTCACATCTCAGCCAAATGTCACTGCATTTACAAAAATAAAGTGGTGTACTGATGTTGATATGATGTTAAGGACCATCATAACTTGCAGAAAAGTTCAAACTGACAAGTATATTTTGCCAGCGTTATTCAACTGTTCATTTCAAAGCAAAAACTGGGCAGGGAGATAAAATCTAGCAACTCCTGATTTTCCAAGGATTTGGAGATGTGCAAAAACTTCTTTGGATCAAATGTATTTTACAGTAGAATTAGATGTATTTATTAAACATCATTAATTATACCCAGCTAAAATTGAACTGTCAGAAACCATGAAGCAGTCATAAGAAAAATAAAAACTACACAGTAAAAACTAGTAAGACAGAAAAAAAGGGTTTACTGAGTTAAAAACATGGGGTTTTTTTGTGAAAGCATACATGTGAAAGCTTTATAGGAATGTCATGATTACAAGGGGATCAGCCTCTATTTTACTTCAGGGTTTATGAAGGCAGTCAGATTTTCGAAGACTTTTTGAATATTATCAGGGATGGAGGTCATATAAATCTCTGGGGACATTTGGCAGGCACTGCAAAAGAAAATGTACGTCTCCTGGATTCCAACAGTTGATAGGACTCATAGTATGCCCATTCTGCATGATCATACAGCTAGGTGGAAACTGTGTTAAATAATTAGACCCCATGCCTTGAAAGGTTTATAGATAGTAACAAATACCTTGAATTGCACCTAGAAGCCAAATGACAACCAGTGCAGGTCATGGAAATGAAGCAGACATTCATGTTGACTTAGGCTAGAAAGAAGACAAAGGCTCCTTAGATAAATGTACCTACATTTTCTTTTTAGCACTGCTGCTATCATCTGGATCCTTCCACCCAGCTGAAGTCAGAGTAGACTATTGTAGATATTTGGGATTAAAACTTCCCTGATCTCTTATTACTGACTGTAACAGCTGGAACTGACCAAATGTACCGTATATCACAAATGTTTTGGCGGATTACTTCTCATGTGAATTCAAATGCACAGGAGGAGAGATTTTTGGAAGCTGGTGATCTGTTAAGTTTTAACCATCTTGTTACAGCAGATTCTTTATTCCTGACTGGATGAAAGATTATGCACTTTTGTACACTATTTCTGTTGTCAATTCACTGCACAATCTTTTTCTTCATATACATGAAAAAACTGGTCCCGTCTAAATACAAATTGAAGATCTACCAAGATATCCATTTGCCCACCAAAAACAAAAATAAGTAAGACAGATAGTCATCCAGAAATATCTTTTTCCCAAAATTTGAGCTCAAAATTTCTCTTGATAAGTGAGCCATTTGTCAAATGAGTTTTGTCCCATTTTATAACCTTTCTTGCCATAGTTGTTAAGGGAATTGCTGCAGTTGTTAAGTTAGTTATTAAGTGAATTGATTATTCTAATTCACAGTTATTAAGTGAATCTGATTTAATAACACAGTTATTAAGTGAATCTGACTTCCCCATTGGCTTTGCTTTTCAGAAGGTCACAAAAAGGGATCACATGACCCTGGACACTGCAATTGTCATAAATATGGGTCAGTTGCCAAGTGCTTGGATTTGATTCTATGACTATGGGGATGCTGAAACAGTGTTAAGTGTGAAAAAAGTTCATAAGTTACTTTTTTCAGTGCTGTTGTAACTGAACAGTCACTGAATGAACTGTTGTAAGTTGAAAACTACCTGTATTGAATGCAAGGATTTGATAGAGAGAAATTGTAATGGAGAAGCATACTAAAATATATTTAACTTCTATTTGATAAACACATGCCTATAATAAACACATTCCGCTATTCCGTCAGCCACATTTCTTAAGATTTGGCTGCCCAGTCAGTTTGGAGGCAGTGAGAATCTAGACATGTATATGTGGAAGTAAGTATTAAACACAAAAATTTCCTAAAACACATAAGACTGATGAGGGAAGAGCCAAACAATATTCAGGTTTCCACAGAGAAAGTCTAGTTCACTTGGAGAGAGAAAATCATGGTACCAAACTCTGACCCATCACACATTTAAGGGAGCCCTTGGGAGTTCGTGTTCATACTGGTTCTTGTTACTAGATAGCAATAGAAGAGAAGATGGTAGATATTCTTCCATAGCTGTTCCAAAATAACCTTACGTAGTAGTGTCTGTAAGCACCAACATTGCCCAGTCGCTTGCTAAAGCATAGTAAATGCAGCCTTTTCATATTGTCATAATTTCCTCCCAGTTTCCAGATAGATGTGAAGAATGGCTATATCACAGCTAAAATGATATACCAGTGAGTGTGTGTATGTGTGTCACATAACATCAGAATCTAAAAACAATTTGGAGAATATGAAAAATAAAATAGTGGCTCCTCCATCCTTGCAGATTTTGACACAATGGAGTCACAACAATAAGCATGTTTTAAAATGATGGTCTTTCTCTCATCACATTACTTGTAGCTTGTTTCTTCTCGGATTTCAATAAGTTTTAAGGCCAAATTTGACATCTACAAAGCTCTCATTTGACCTCTAAAATAACACTCCTCACAGGCTTTCTACAGAATCCTGTCTGAGAGGAATAAGTTTTCTTGCTTTATAAGCTGATATATTCCAAATCAACAACCTGACAGTGACTTCTGTTTTATGCTACCTCTTTTGAGAAAATATATGTGCGTGTGTATATATCTACATGTATGTAACATACAGAAGGGAATTGATCCAGTCTAACAAATATCATCCACATAAAAAAATTAAAAGATTTACAGCAAATCCCTCACAACTGCATTAAATTTTAAATAGTCACATTCACTGAAGCTACAACAGTGTCACACCATTATTATTATTTTATTTTGCAGTAAACATTTTATATATAGGGAAGAAATAATGGTAGCGGAAAGCATAAAACAGCCACCCAAGATTTTTAATGATGAATCAACCAAATGGTTGTTAAGGAAGGATAATCGGGGCATATTTTTTCAACACAACTGATTGAACAAACCATAATTACTGGATTCACACAATATTTTCTACCATTCACTACACTTTACAAATGCAGTGATTGCATTCTGAAACCAAATAAAACACATTACTGTGGGCATCATGGTGATACATTAAAGCCAGATACAGCATAAGAAAGATACAGCATATGAAATATCCATGAACAACTAAGACAATAAAGGGATATGAGAATTATACTTATTGTTAGACTTGTTACTTCAGTCCAATGCATATTTATGAGTCACTAATTTCAAGGCTGACTTTCAGGAAAGTATTACAATACATGAATGCAAACCCTACCTTTTTCTAGCTGGGACAGTAACTTGTAACTTTTGAGTAACCCATTACAATACAATCTACATCTCAATTGTGATTTCCAAAAGCAAAGAAGAATACAACAAAATCCAAATAAAGTGACAAACAACAGCTGTAATTCAACAAAAATTTGCTTGTAAATCTATTCAGTGGGACGTACTTTCAGGAGACACAGAGAGAGGGAGGGTGGAAGGGAGATATCAGACAGGCAGACAGACTCAAACAATAGTGTTACAAGGAGTGGCATGCAATGGGTAAAAAAAGATAATTGCAATATTTTATTATGTCAGAACAAATCTGTTAGATTATCCATTATTCTAAGGATATGCAGTACAGCATACATTAGCAACCATCCTTATGTTTGTTGTAAACAAAATTTTTAACTATTACATATATTATTAAAATTTTTGCATCTCTAAAATTGATAAACTGTCCTCAGTTCAACACATACTAAAGTTTTCAACAGATTGAGCTGTTCCAGTCATATCCTAACTATTTTTCTAAAGGCTTTTTCAATCAATATAACTATACTCTTCTATGTACAATCTTATACCTCAGTGCATGAACAAATTCAACACAAATTGGCTATTGAGTTATAAAGTGTATGTTTAACTACAAAGAAATAGAATCAGGTTGCCAGGCTACAGCCTAGTTTTGTTGTGTGACAAGAATATATGGCATATAGAAAATATTGTCCAGAAGATATATATGTAAATATCATATGATCAAACAAATTTTTAAAAAACCTATAACCACAGATGTACTCTCACTAAAGTACACAATGGTTCTTGAAGTCAGAGTATTGATTTAAAATTTTCATTAGGCAAAAAAATAGAAAATTAAATATTTACATAGTAATCTTAGGCAACTCTGAATAAAAGTTTCACTGAGTTCAGAAGACCTTATGTTCAGCTAACTGGCTATGGTAACAGAATGCAGGAAATTTCTGGGAAATATGGAATTCAGGAGTACCACACTAAAAAAAAAAATGTTCCAAAAGGTAGTTAAAGCATCAGATTAGAAACCAGGATGGTGTGAATTCTAATTCCACCATAAGTATGAAAGCCAGCTAGATAACTTTGAGCCAGTCATATTCTGTCAACCCAACTCAATTCTCTGGGTTGTTGTTGTGGGAGAAAAGGGGAAAAGAAAAGTATATTGGATATATTTACTGCCTTATTTATAAAAATAATAAAGGAGGGATAAAAAAATATTAGTATAAGATTATAGCTTTAACTCTATGATTTTTGTTCAATGTAATAGTATACATTAGTATACAATCAGTTTTAAAGATATTTTTTTATGTAATCAAACCAGTGGTGGAATTCATTTTTTTTTTATTACGGGTTTTATGGGCGTGGGTTGGTGGGCATGGCTTGGTGGGTCATGTGACTGGGTGGGCAGTTTCTGTAAGCAGGGCAAAAAAGATTAGGCTAGAAACAACACCAGAATGTTTCTTTCCTGCCTTCCTTACAGGATTAACCCTGTAAAATTGAAAAAAACAAAAGGAGATTTCTTTTAACAACTGGTTCTCCGAACTGCTTAGAAAATTTACTACCGGTTCTAGTGAACCTGTTAGAACCTGCTGAATTTCACCTCTGAATCAAACTAATATTGTCCTTATGCTTTATTCCAAAACTATAGTTACATTCCCTATACATTACCATTTTGAGTTACAAAATGGTAATCGGGACCAGAATTTCCATTGCTAAGTGATACAATCATAAAGCAAGATGTATATGACTGTGCCCTTTAGTGACAGCAATCCAATAGTCCACACTGCTGATGTTAAGTGAGAACCACAGGTCATTAGGTGAGGACCTCATGTGACCATGACTTCCAACTTCCTGTTTGCTTCCAACAAACAAAGTCATTAGAAAGTCAGCAGGAAGTTGCAAGTCACAATCTCAACCCTTTCCTTCTTAGATATTTCACAAGTAGGATGTCAGGCAAGAACTATGAGTAGGTGTATGGGTGGGTGGGTGGGTGCTATGGATATGCATAAGTGCAGGCAAGTGCTACAGAATATGAGAGCCCTGCTTCCCAGTAGCTCCTCAGGAGAAAAAGTGCAAGAGTAGAAATAACTTGTGATGTTTTGCTGCCTTCCCCATTGACTTTGCTTCTGGGAAGCCTGCAGATAAGATTACAAACCATGATTATGTCAAGATACTGCTAGATATGCAAGATACTGCTATGTCTATAATTTCATGGACTGATCATAAATCCTTCTAATTCAGCACTGTTGTAACTTTTAATAGTCACTGTATGAGTGGATGTAACTCAAGGATTACCTGTCCTGTATTTATCTGAAAGAAAAATATAAAAAATATAAACAATAATCCACCATCTTTCATCTGAGGATTGCCAACTTCAGATAAACCAGCCTTTGAGTATTTCCTCAATTTAAAGTCCTTCCTTGGTTTTCCATTCAATAAGATCATGATAACTGTTCAGAATGAAAACTCTAGTAGACTCCAGTGAAAACTGCAGTTTGATTAGATGCCAGCATTTTGTGGTAATCTCTCTCTCTAGATAGAGAAGGAGAAGAAAACTTTCAAAGAAGTTTCCCTTTCAATAGAATTGAGTTCTGTGAGTTTAAACCTACACGTTTTAAGATTGCCAAGGTTGGAATTCCCTGATCTAAAACAAACAGGTTATGGAGCTAGTTATGGCAAAGCTCACAGAAACCATAAGAGTTCAGAAACACCTAGCAAACAGTAATCTCTGTAATCCAGGTAATTCCAGAGTTGGTGCCTGCCTGACGGAGGTGAAATTCAACCAGTTCTAGCCTATTTGCTACAGCCGGTAATAAATTTTCTAAGCAGTTCGGAAAACTGGTTGTTAGAAGAAATCTCCTTTTTTTCCCCCACTTTACAGGGTTATTCCACCCAGCCATGCCCACCAAGTCATGCCTACAGAACCAGTAGTAAAAAAAATTGAATTCCATCACTGCTGCCTGAGTATATTAGGAGAGCAAACCAAGGGTTGTACAGACCTTTTATTTGAAGCCAAGTCTTTGCTGGATATTTTAAAGATACACTTTCTCTTTCAAATTCATCTGTAATAGTGTCTCACTATAGATTTCTTTTTTGGCAAAAGATCATTATATCTGCAGAATCTCTTCAGAGTTTACTGTCCCCTAAAAAAGACACATTGTACTGAGGTGCTAATATTATTTTTTTTCTCCTTTCTTTACTCTCATCCAGTGTTTGCAACTATTCTAGGACTTAAAATTTGTTTCATCACCAGCCTTAGCAAATGTTTTTCTAAACTCTGAGTTAATTAGTATTTGGTTACTTTATTTCTACCCCTTCAAACCTCTTTCAAATTTTAAATTAATTGATTTTAAGACTATAAATCTCTACCTACAACTGAATAGAATCATATTGTTTAAATTTAATTTGGTGTTTGCAAAGGAACTTCTTATAACTTCATCTTTTATTACATCATTAAGAATTATTTTTGCCCTTAGAAATAAAAAAAAGTACTAGGGGAAAAAAAGGTCAGGACCAAATACATTTCCACAATAATCTTGCTAGATGAACAAATCCACATATTCTTCTTTGACAGCATAACAAAAATGGTTTGCTGTTGCCTTCTTCTGGGAGAGCTTTTTCAATTTCTCTCTAGTTGACAGATTTAGCTCAGATGCAATCTTATTTCATTGAATACCTTGCCATATTGAACACTGTCACCTCAACCAAGATCTGAAAGGCCCCAACCATTCTAACCTTCCAGAGAGCACTTAAAACCTGGTTCTTCCCCCAGTCATTGGTTTAGGGCAGGGATGTCAAACTGGTGGCCCATGGGTTGGCCTGCATCATGCACAGGCCACGCCCACCCTAGCTCCACAAAGGGAGAAAATGTCACGATACGTCACGTGACAGAAATGTGACACCACGAGCTTGGCACCCATGGGTTAGGGTAAGGCTAGGGTGAATTGAGAAAGTGAGTGAAGACAGGAGATGAGACCGTGACACCTGGTTTTCCTGTTGTTATTTTTATATTGTTTTTTATACTTTTTTGTTGGTTGTGGGCCTCCCAGAGTTGTTTTAAGTCAGGTAGCTAGATAACATTTTTGGAATAACTGTTAACAAGATCCAATCCTGCTTAATTTTTCAAGTCAGTTAGGAGCTGTCCTCACCTGCCTTTATATGAGGCAATAACTTTAGAAAATGTGGGGCAAAAAGGCTGCCTAGGGAACAATCAGATAAGAAGGGATGGTGCCTTGTGGATACTTGTACGTGGGTGTGTATAGTAGTATACTGCATATACTGTTCTCAAGAAGAGAATTTATTGACCAAAATGTACAGCTGTTAGATCAATCAACTAATTTCAGTTTAAGCTTAGATTATCAATGGATGAGTTCTGAGAAATGTTACCTATACTTTTGTCCAAATTAAAATGATATTTTAGTAACTGAAGTTCCTTTTGTAAATTAGCTTATCAATGTCTTCCAACATATTTCCATATTGTATGTTATTATAGTTTTTTTAGAGTCTGACAAAATGTATTTTAGGAACCACTTAGCCTTCATATCCAAGAGGGAGGAATTACAAACTGTATTAAGCCAGTGTTTGTAATTGGTTGACTAAGCCAATAATATTGAATAATATTTGCATTAGGCAAGTATATATAGAATTGTAATGGTTGTTAAAACATGTTTTTTTTTTGTCATATAATTTCTGTAGCATGTAATGGAAGCTCTAAAGACACCAAATACATCTTAATATATTAACAAATCCTAGGCAAGAAAGAGAAATATTGCTGAGATAGTGAGAGAGAGATACTGTACTAAGGCAGAATGCACTTAACCACAGTCTCTTGACTTGCCATAGATGGCTATATTTGCACAACATCCTAAACCAATGGGTCTTAAACTGTTTGGCCCAATTATCATTTTTCCTGACCTCAAATAATGTTATTCCACACACAAAAAAAATATCAACTAGTTTTCCACATGCTTCTCAGTGGTGGCAGTCCCAAACTGGATCTCCGATTCCCAAACAAGCAATTGCATGTTGTTCTATGTCAGGAGTGTCAAATTGGCAGCCTACATGCCAGATGTGTCACGCACAGGTCATGCCCTCCCCAGCTCCACAAAGGGGAAAACATAGCAAAAGTCACATGATAGCAATGTGATGCTGTTGGTTTGACACCTGTGTTCTATGTTAACAATGGTAATTGGGAATGGAATTTCTGTTACTAAGCAATGTAGTTGTAAAATATTAAGTCATGTGACCGGCTCACTTAGCACTGGCATTAGGTGACTCCCATGCTATCATTAAGTGAGGACATCACATGGTCACCATTTGCAACTTTTTCCTGGATTTCTCATTGCTTGTAGGAAGCTGGAAAAAGTTACAAAAGATAACCATGTGATTGTGGAGTATTGCAATGGCCAGATCATCAGGAATTAGTTGTAAGTTCTATTCCATTCATTCTGTGCCATTGCATGTTTGAATGGTAGTTAAGCAAGACCCATCTAAACAAATAGGTTTATCATACCCACTTTAAAAACTACTATCCTAATCATTAACCTTGCTCCATAAACTACAATGTCACACATCAAACTTAACAACATTTGGCTTAGCGTAAAGGTATAAAATCTAAAGGCCCAGGGCTATATGCAGCCTCCAAAGTCTTAGGTGTTTTTCCAAGTATCTTTTTCCAAGTTGCCACGGAATATCATTTTTAATGTGGTACAAGTGGAAGCTGAACACATGAAATGTATAATTAGACTATAATTAATTGGAATAATACATGAATTAAATCAAGGGTAGCTTTTGAACCAACTCCACCCTATTTTGTGTGCTCTTTAGCTTTCTATTGGCTGAAATTAAAACATGATCATCAATATAAACAGTGGTCCAGACTCACATTGCTGTCAAACAGAAAATACTTTACAATGTTAAAAAGTTTCATTTGAGACACTTTCTCACAAAGCACCAGGACCTCTTGTGAATAAAGTTTCCTACAGAATATTATAAAATGCATAAACTGTTTGAGTTTTTCAGTTTGTTTACAATTGCCAACAAAGCACAGTAATCTAACCCAATATCATTGCATCAATAATGAATATATTCACTCTAATATCCTATAATGCAGGAACATCTTTCTCCATCGACTGGCAATCAGAACATTGTTGTTGTTCAAAACACTTTGCACATCTAAGTTTTTATGATACATTATACTTCTGGTACATGCAAACTCTGAAAAGATTTTAATAATTTATTGAGGCCCTGGGGAGTTACCATATGAAATAAAGATGAGGCATTCTTTCTGTCACAAAGGGGGAAAACATCCTTCTGATCCTTTCTCACTTTCCTACTGACTCTTGAAGACTGCAATGGCTTTACATTTTCTATGTGCAAAATGCTTCCCACCTGAGAACAACAAACTGACTTGATCAGCTGCAATCTTCAATGCAGAAGGCTGAAAAGGCACAAGAAACTTTGTAATTGTAGCTTCAGAAATCAGTTTCAGCTGGGAAGGCCAGGTGGGCTTTGTGCTTTTATACACAAGAAATAAATGATTATCCAAACCCAGGTAATATGTTTAGCTCCATAGTCAGTCAGATGTTTAGCCTGGTTTTGGCATTTTGGTCCACCTATCAAATCCTTTCCAAGGGACCCTGGATAGGCAGATGTTGTTCAACAATGTTAAATATATCATTGTAGAATATAAACTATTCTAAGTAAAGCTGTTTTTTGCCATTTACTGGTGGTTATTTTTAATGGAGTTCAACTGGTGCTCCAGATATTTTGAAATTGCACCAAAGGCACCTATTGCTATTGATACTATTTTTTGTTTTCTTTTGCAGTCATTTACTTTGCAAGTCTTTGTAGTTTGTGATCCCCTCCACTTCTTTTTCTTTCATTTTGAGGTCTCTACTACCATTACTGTAGTAGATGTAGACTTTTTTCTTAACAATTTTTGTGTGGCAGGTGTTTTTTTAATTGAATGTAAAGTCTCAGAATACTTTATCTTCTTTGTTTACCTGTACTTTGAGTTCCCACCAGTTCTTTGTGGTAATGAATCAAATCAGAGGTGAAATTCAGCAGGTTTGGTAGAACTGGTAGTAAATTTTCTAAGCAGTTCAGAGAACCAGTTGTTAGAAGAAATCTCCTTTCCTTTTTTCCCACTTTACAGGGTTAATCCTGTAAGAAAGGTAGGAAAAAACATTCTGGTGTTGTTTATAGCTTAATCTTTATTTGCCCTCCTTACAGAAAATGCTCACCCAGTCACATGACCCCCCCCAGCCACGCCCACCAAGCCACGCCCAAAGAATCGGTAGTAAAAAAAAATTGAATTCCACCACTGAATCAAATGCCTTTTTATAATCAATCTGATCACATATAAATTCCTTTATCAGTTTTGCAAATTTCCAGATGCACTTTATCAATCAGAAATTAATGTTGATAAATTGAAGATGACGAAGTGCATGATATTGCCCTGTAGTTTCCAGGTTTCACTATGTATCACTATCCCTTTCACTAGGTTTTTTTGAATCAGGTAAGTTTTGCCAGTTATTAGCAAGTCACTGATGTCTCCTTTATGAAATATTTCATTGTTGCTTAGCTTTAATTTGATGTAAACTAGTCAGATATTTGAATCAAAAGACATGCAACTGATCATTACCATTTCCGCTATTATTATTAGTTCTTCCATTTGATTTTCATTAAATATTTAGTAACATTTGTGTGTTTATTTACCTAATAGGAAAAATTGACAATGTTTTTAGGATTATTGTGCAATCTTGGAGGAAAATGTTTTAAGTAAAATTTTGAAATGTCTAATAAAGAAGAATATGTGTAGTTCAGGATTGAAATGAGAGATCCTTGGTGCTCTCTGAGCTTGGTGGTTTTCTTGAGGACATTTCATTACCCAAAACAGGTACCATCATTAATGGTAATAATAAAATATCTGCAAGAAAACAACCAAGCTCAGAGAGCGCTAAGGATCTCATTTAAAATGTCTGTTGATTGAAAGCTTTTTGGCAAATTCATGAGATTTCCAGTGTTTTAAAAGATACATTTAAAGGGATTTTGTAGATGCCATCTGGGGGTATCATGCTGTGAATCATGGATCATAACTGTTTCCATAATACTGTTGCCATTATCCTCAAGCGATTATTTATTTGGCTTACATGCTGCTTCAATAGAGCCAAATCTCTCTGCTCACAGAATTTCTGTATTGTGATCAACTCACACAGTAAATGTATAAACATACATATATACACAAATATATATAAGGAACTGTGAATAGCTGAGTGTGCAAGGAGATGCTGCACTCAAATCCAGACTCTGGGCACAAATGTATATGGACGAATGTTAGTTTTCACATTTTATGTATCTGTTCTGGATAATACAAGCTAAATTCATGGAACTGCACAAAAGGAAAGTATTTAAGAAAGTATAAGGTATGTAGAATTTGTGAGAGCAAATGTTTAAAAACTGGTGTATGATTTAAATGTACAGAGGCTGAAAAGAGGTAAACAGAAATCCATTTTAACAGTCAATCTAAATTAAATTTAAATTCAAAATTATTTATTTTAATTAATTACAAAATTAAAAGACTCAGAAAATAATCTTTAACAGAAACAGCTGACATGCTCTTTATTTTCTTAAACTCTTGAATATTGGGTTATTATCTATTGATTAAGCATGCCTGTGATTTAGTACTGTCACTCAATTGACTTGGGCTTCCTGTGTATCTTTTTTGCAAACTCTTTGGAATTACTCTTTCCTGGAGTTTCATTAAACCTGCTCCTAATTCTAGTATTTGTTTGATCAGTGGAAAAGGCACAATTTCTTCCAGCGCCTTTTGTCTTCTCACAAACAAACAAAATAGTGACAGAAAAAAAATCCATTTCAGTAATTGTACCCATTTAATTCAAGGAAACGAACATGATAGAAATTAGTGTTAGCCAATTTTTCCCCTCTACATACATACTGTACACATTTTGTAATGCTGACGTATTTTTCACTTTTGTTGTTGCCTTCAGTTTCAGCTATTTTAATGCTAGCTTCAGCTAGAGTAAACTGCTGCACTGATTGATTGCCACTTATAGTAATTTGTATTTTATGAATTAATGGAGATTTTTTGCTCAATGCAAGCTGTATTTAAAGGGCAGAACTAATTAATTCAAGAAACCATATTGATGTTTTATATGTTTTTATTATTGATTTCTTATGCAGTTTCTTTTTGTATTTTTACTCTTTTAATAACTTCATAATCCATCCAGGGGGTCTCAGATTATTTATCAGATTAGAAATAATAATAATAGTAACAAAATAAAGTTATTCTGAGTTCATTTTAATGTTTGATGACCAATTATTGGCAATAGTATGGAATGCTCTCTACATGGGGCTCCCCTTGAAGAGCATCCGGAGGCTGCAGCTGGTGCAGAATGCGGCCGTGCAGGCTATTATGGGAGCTTCTCGGAGCTCCCATGTTACACCTTTCCTGCGCGGGCTGCACTGGCTTCCTATGGCCTTCCGGGTGCGATTCAAGGTTTTGGTACTCACCTTTAAAGCACTCCATGGCTTGGGACCTGGGTACTTACAGGACCACCTGTTGCCACCATCAGCCTCC
>JAEANM010008310.1:0-17098 GCA_017656035.1 Myanophis thanlyinensis | reverse complement strand
TTATCTTTTCCAGCAAGCCGGCCTGGCCTGACACCTCGGGGTATTTTAATTTGGGTTGTAAAATTTTATAATTAATTCATTTTTAATAACTCTATAATTAGTATTTTAAATATCAGCAAATTTAATTATTTTATATCTGTTTTTAAAAATTTTGTCTGTGTGGCTTCCAACATACCATATTTTTCACTCCGTAAGACATCATAAGATGCACTTCCGTTGTTTGCCTCAGTGGATCCTGTTTTCGGCCTCTGTGAAAGTCCTGTGCTTGGCCGAATGATGTGGGCCGGCAGGTGGGCTGGGCGATGTGGGCAGCGCAGCCTCGTGATCCCGCACGGGCCAGATTAATGGCTTTGGCAATATTTGCTCCTAAGACGCACAGACATTTCCACCTACTTTTGGGAGACTAAAGTGTGTGTCTTATGGAGATAAAAATATGGTAGTTTTACCTTTGCAGAATTATTTTTCTTAATGTGTTAGTCTTACAGCTAGATGGAACCTTTTCTTTCTTTCTGGACTTTATCTTTTTTTTATAGCCTACTTTTAATTTGCAAACTTACATGGGAAAAGACCTGAACAGACCTAGACCTGCACACCTGCACCCATGAAAATCTACAAAAACATATATGTGTGTGTGTGTGCGCACGCGCACATGCACACACATGTGCACGCACGCACACACACACAGTATTTTCTACCCTTCGGAAGCAAAATTGGTACTGCCAAAAATCTGGCCTGCAAAATGAGGGCTTGCCAGAGAACTGCCCATTTCTGAATTACAGGAAAAATGTACCCACTTTCTGGACTCCCAACAGTATAGCTGTGGAGTGGAGACTCATTGGAGGTTGAAATGCTCTGATATCACACTATCCCTGTTTTGAGTCCTGATGCCAGAAATGTGTCCATCAATTTTGCCAGATAAAGTTTGGCCTCTTTGTCCCAGCTAGAATCCAATCGAGCTGAATGTTCTGCTGATCAATTCATCTTGCTTGTGAGAATGTTTTATTCATGTATTTATTTATTTCCACTGTTCTCTGTTCTTTGCAGTAAACATAATGTGTGAAATGTCATCTCAGTAGTTGGTTAAATTATGTGGTGTTTATAATAATTGGTGAGATGTTAATTGCATTTGCTCATGACTCTTAATCCTTTTGCATCGCTGGTAGCATCTAAATGCTGTCACCTCAGTATCTCTCATACACTTATGTTTTTGTTTTGTTTTTTGCAAAATAGCAACACAGAGGAAGGGTTTTATGCAAGCCAGAGAAACAAAGTAACAGCCTATAACCTGAACTTATGGCATGCGTGCCAGAGGTGGCAGTCGGAGCCATCTCTGTGGGCACATGTGCCGTCATCCCAGCTAAGCCCCACCACGTTTCTCTGTGGCATTTCTTGCCGTCATTCGCGGGGAAACAGAAGTTTCCCTGCAAATGACGAAACAGAAGCTCACGAAAGAAAAAGATCTCACCTCTTGCAGAGCTGCCAGTGTTGTGATGCCCCACCTCCCGCTAGTCAGCTGGTCTTTGGCTCTACGCATGTGCGCACACACGCGAGAGACTTGCAGTTTGGGCACTTGGTCTCTAAAAGGTTTGCCATCACTGGCCTATAAACATATGTCTCAAATGTATCTATTCAGAATATCACCCAAAATATGCTCTCATAAATCCAGGTGTCTATTTATAACATAATCTGAATAGTTCTTTATGATTCATTTCTTAGCACTTTTTTTTTTTTGCATGTCTAAGAAGTGCATGGATCAAACCCTTCATACAAGAATGCCTGCCTTTAAATCAAGCACTGGAACTTTTAGCAGTTTGTACTATTGTTCTGCTTTGAGGAAACCTTAATCACAACCATATTTTTTAAAATAATATATACCAGCCACCCGGGATTACAGGTAGTTTTCAACTTAGATTGATAATTGAGCCTGGATTTATGGTCATAAACCCTGCCAGTTGTTAAACCACATAAGCATACCCAATTTTATAACCTTTCTTGCAGTGGATATTAAGCAAGCACTGCAGTCGTTAAGCAAGTTTGTTTTACCCAATGGGTGGTTTTTGCTGGAAACTGGAAGTAAACGCCAGAAAGTGGCAAAAACCAATGAAAATCATGATTACGTGATTGCAGCACACTGCAAACATTATAAATGTGAGCTGGTTGTCTTGGGCCCAAAATGTGATCACATGACTGTGAAGAGGCAGCTGTCAGAATTTCAAAAAATCCAGTTATTAATAGCTTTGTTGTAACTTTGAATGGTGACTAAATGATCGGTTATTAAAGGAGGGCTACCCCCACAGTGGGACAACAGTGCCAAGGGATTCATTCATTCTTAAATGCTTTTAACCTGTGGCATTTGTACATTTTGTCCTCTAATTTTTTTTAGAATGATAATTTCTTTCAAAACATAAGCACGTGGACATTTATGTTATTAATTCAGTTGAATTGTAGAGGATGGCTGACTTAGGTTCATCTATTATTCCAACAGTGTGAAATTAGAGAGAGAGAGAGAGAGAGAGAGAGTATAATCTATATAAGAAGCAATATGTAAACGCCCCATATGGAAGAAACAGTGACACCACATAGTCTACGAAGCTACTGTAGCTGAGCCTGCCCTAATTTTTGAGATGCCTGCTTTGCATGCTTGTAGACTTCTAAGTTTTTGTAATTGCAGAGCGACTGGTTACTCCCCACCATCGGCTATCACTTTTCCTTTGTATCACTGCATTTGTATGGATAATTTCCCCCTTTTGTTTCCCTTCCATCTTATCATGCTTTATAGAACAGAATGATCCCGGAAATCTGTGTAACTCAAAGTGCAATTTTTTGATTTGAATACAGATTGCTTTATTTGCATAATGAGGTGTGATGGCTGAGTGATTAAGCAGGCGGCTGTGTATCCATCTTTCTCTTGCAATTTGAAGTATCACTCAGGGCCATTTCTCCTAAACAGATAGCAAATCCCACTCCCTTCTAACATTGAACATGTTACCTACTTGGGTCAGGAAACATCTGCAGGAACCAAGCTCAGAGGGTGGCAACATCTCAGTTGTTTATTTGTTTATTCCTGGAAGCTAATGGGATTCTATATGAGAAATACACATTATCAATCCCTTTATTCATGTGGTTTTGTCTCTCAAGCACAACATTGCCTTAACTGCTGTAAAAGAATCATAACAAACATTTTGTTTCAGCCTGGGATGAAATATACACATTTTAGATTCCAGGAGAATGACTCATTGTCAGGGCTGTTATTTATGAATGAAACTCAGGCAGGCAACATGTCAATCATAACAGGGCAGTTTAGTTTTATTTGTGTTAACCGCAATTGACTCAAGTGACAGCGTGACAAGGAGAGACACATTTCTCTGATAGACTCTTAATGTCAATTTAATTTAGTTCTCAAAGTCACAAATCATTTTGCCAATCTATGGAATATGTCTCACACAGGAAATAATTTTAATGGTGATAGCAATTACATGGATCAAAAAAAAAAAAGAGCAAAGACGATGTTCTTTGTCCTCTCATCCCCCCCCCCCCCATATTGTTTCTGTGCTGCAACATCCACCAAGAATCTATGTGGATTTTAGCTATAGCAATAGCACGTAGACTTACATACCGGTTCATAGTTCTTTATAGCCCTCTCTGGTTTACAGAATCAGCCTATTTTCCTCTAACAATCTAGGTCTTCATTTTACCAACCTTGGAAAGGTGGAAGGCTGAGTCAACTTTGAGCTGGTCAGAATTGAACTACTGGCAGTGTGCATTCTAACCAGTGCACCGCCACAGCTCAATTAGTTAAATGAATCATTGCAGTTGTCAAGTTAGTAACATGTTTATTAACTGAATCTGGTTTCCCCACTGCTTTTGCTTGTCATAAGTTCACAAAAGGTGATCACATGACCCTGGGACACTGCAAAAAATTCAGAAATATGAATCAGTTGCCAAGCATCAGACTTTTGATCATGTTACCATCAGAATGGTTGTAAATGCAAAAAATGGGCATAGGTCACTTTTCTGGGTGTCATTGTAACTTCAAATGGTCACTGAATGATTATAAGTCGAGGACTACATGTACTTTTGAACTGGAGGACTATCCTACAGTTGATCACTGATACTTCACAGCTTTGACTTTCTGGGTATGTCTATGTTTGTTTACCAAAACAATAGTAAACAAAAATAATATGAAATATGCTTGACAGACTATATTGTGAGTTAGAGACTTTGGTTTCCTTTATTCTGGCAATTCCTGAGTGGAAAAAGGGCCTTTACTATATAATTCCCAGCACAATTCATGAAAGACTCATTCTATATTAAATCCAGCTTCTGCTCTGAACATAAAGTTCTCTTAATGTTGCAATCAAGTTCTCGGGTGTACCTTTAAAAGGAATGAAGAAAAAACATCAACTGTTTTTCTTGAATTTCTTACTTTCTATCACTCCAAGGGATTAGAAACAGGAATGATGCTGATCTTATCTGTTGCCATATCAGATCTTCTAGTGCCTCAATCACTAGTATATGGTACCGCATAATTGTTCTCCTTGTACCTCTGGCAATTTAGATTTAATAATCCTGTTTCTCTTGTTTGCACCACCAAGTAATATTGATTTGGTACTTAACATGGACATATAGTATAACTTGCTGCGATTTAGGTTCTTTAAAAATGGGTATTGAGCAGTGTGAGGATGTCCATGTGTGTTACTTTGTATTGTAATGTCACAAGCGTTCATGGAAATGGGCTTTATGAGCTTCTTTTATGACCACAGGGGAAGTAGTGTGTGACTCATTAATGAAGTAACATTGACTATTGGAAAGAAAAATTAATCAGGCAAGCCAAACAATAATTTTGATCTGGTGGATACATCTGGAATTTTAAGTATATCTGCAGGTATTTTTTCTATCATCACAAAGCACCCATTTAGCTAAAAGCTAAATACTAGTAATGTCCTTGAAGCCCATTGAGAAACTTCAGCTGCTCTGGTGTGAACAGTCCAAATAGTTACAGAGGTCTCTAAATTGGCCCATGGAAAATTCCTAGTTTGGAAACTGCCCTACCTGCGAATCAGTTTTTGGGCGTATTTGAAGTGCTGATTATCACCTTTAAACCCTGACAAAATGCATGATATTTTCCAAATGAAAGGTGCTGTTATTGCTTCCCCCCCTCTTTATAATCCATAAGCTTGTAATTTTATGGGTTTTTTAAAAAAATAATTTCTTCCCTGATGATTGTCCACATCTCAAAACCGAAATAAATGGAGTGGCATGGAAGTATTAGCAGAAGAAATAAATGGGCAATCAAGCAACATTATGACTTGTTTCTATGGCGGTGACATCTTTTCCATTTGAATGGGGTGAATGATTGAAGGTGTTGAACCATCATAAGATAACCTCTTACAAAATTATGGCTTTCCTGCTTCAGGGTATTCAGTGGGGAGAGTTAGTCTGGTAGCTCCTGCTTGATTGCAATTCTACCCTCTGTTACTGTTTGGTCATAGAGAAGAACAACAAGTGCCCTTCTCTGCCATTTTAACTTGGAAACTCCCCTCTGAGTTACTGCTTCTTTGATAACCTTTTGAAATTATTTACATTGCAGATTCCGTGAACATAGAACATCAGTCTATGCTCTGTGCCCTATGTTTACATCCCAGTTTTAGGGGTATAGTACAAATTAAGGAGGAATTAAGTAATGTTCCTCTTCTGCAATAAAGAAGTCCATTTTCTGTGCAACAAAGGATCCTGCTGGGCTAATGCAATTGCACAGTTGGATATAATGTTACCTTTAGTTCAGTGTTAAATTAGCATATGTTTAGTTATCAGGTGACATTATATTACGGCTGGAATCAGATGGTTATAGTGAGGATAAGGTTAGAAAGCTGGCAATCTGGTTTATGCTGATAATATGGGAACAAATTAGAACATGGAAGCTATTTTCAAAATGCTAAATAATTTGCAAAGTAGAAAACCCAGAACTCTCATTAATCTACCCATCCATCCATCCATCTCAAGTGGTAAGACCAAAAGTGGAAAAACCAGACTCCAAGCCTTCCTTATTCATAAAAAATTAGCTGGGTGACTTTGTGCTAATTTGCTTTCTTTAAACTCTAGATGTCTTCTAGCCTTAGTGAGATATATTATCATCCATAACTTTCAGTGAAGAGACCTTCAGTTTACAGTGGATTAATACACACACCCCACTCGTCTCCATGCATTACCCCCTTTCCCTCTTTGTAGCCATAATTATTCTATTCTGCTAAATCAATCTGTGCGGCAAGCATGACAATGGGAACAGAGGAAAAATAACATACATGCTAAGAATCTCTCTTTTTAAAACCAAGTGATCATGCCAGCATGAATGCAAATATTGTGAAAATTGTTATGCTTTTCATGGCAGGGTTCTGTGGGTGTTGAAGTTGTGGCCTGAAAAAGTTAAAGCAGCTTTCTGGGAAAATAGTGGGAGGACAATTCTGGGTATAGGGGAAAAAAAGTTCAGCCTGGAAATTAATCACATAATAAATGTATTCTGAACTAGCTGTAGCACTTTCGGCATTGGAGAAAAAAGACAGTTGTAAAATGAAACTCAGCTATTGCCTTTACTCCCACCTTAATCTTCCTCTGAAATGTTTTGTGATTTGTATGGAATGGGGCTTGCATTTTATTTTATGGGGACAACCGATTTAAGCACTTTGAAATAGACCTGTGTTGTAGTAGGTAACCTCTTGACTTGGTCCTAATTTCATGAAAAGGGGAGGATTTGGAGAGATAATTGGGTGAATGCACCGAAAACAAGAGTGGCAGAAGATTGCCATTCTTTGCAATAATTCATTCAGATCTTTGATCTTAGCAGTTTCCCATCTTCTTATCTATCTGCTGGGCGGGCGGGAGGGAGAGAGGGAGGGAGGGAAGGACGGAAGAAAGATCCAATGAAAGAAAAATATAGAATAGTCCTCAACTTACAACACTTCATTTAGCGATGTTCAAAGTTACAGCGGCACTAAAAAAGTGACTTTCAGCTGTTTTTCACACTTATAACCATTGTGGCATCCCCATGGTCACATGATCAAGATTTAAACACTCAGCAACTGACTCATATTTATGACCATTGCGGTGTCTTGGAGGTCACGTGATTACCTTTTGTGACCTTCTGACAAGCAAAGTCAATGGGGAACCCGGATTCATTTAATAACTGTGTTACTAAGTTAACAACTAGAGCAATGACTTAACAACTGTGGCAAGAGTTCCAAAGCTCAGTTAACAAGTGTTTCACTTAGCAACAAAAATTTGGGGCTCAATTGTGATCGTAAGTCAATTGTGGTCATAAATCAAGGATGATCATGAATGAACATTTTGGCTTTGACATCCAGTAACAGAATAAGAGATTACCAGATTTGGAAAAGACCTTGGAGGTCTCATAGTCCAACTTCCTGTTCAAGCAGGATACCTCAAATGGTTGTCCAATCTCATTTTAAAATTCTCCAGTGCTGGAGCATCCACTACTTCGGGAGGCAAGTTGTTCCATTGTTCAAAACAGTCACATTGAAAATTATCCCCTTAGTTAAGGGGAAAACTGTATCTCCGTCAGATGCATATTAGTGTTGTTTCTAACCTCAACAATGTTAATTCTTCGCTGATTTTGTTCTGTTTAGCTTTGTTTGTATTTGCTCCAAAATGTTATGAGAGAAGAAAAAAGCATCACTGCTTTTCAAAAAAAATGCCCAAAAAAGCATTACAAGATTTTATGAACCCCAAATCTTTTGCTGTCTGTTTTTATAGTTGAAGATTAAATACAAACAATATGGTTTTTCATTTACCTGTCTCTTATTTAGCAACATTTAAATAACATTCGAACATTTGACTATCCTTTACTACCAAAAATTCCTTAAGTTTAGTTTAAAATGCTTTCCATACTTTAAAAAAAATATGGAAGATTATTTTCTACCTGTAATTTTTCAAATAATTTTACTAAGAAGTATATAAAACAGATAAAACTACCACGGAAACCTGTTTTTGAATTGCCACTCAAGCTGGTATTTTTTGAGTCCTATTGGGCTTTTACTGATCTTCAAGTCAGCATTGCAAAGAAAAAAAAGTAAAAAATTAAAACCTTGGGGGCGGACATAAAGATGAAAATATCAATCAATCGTGTATGTTTTCTCAGAGGCAGTACTAGTCTAGAACCAAAGTTTGACCTTTGCATTTTAAATTTAAAAATACATCCCCTGTAACCAAAGGGAGCTAACACAATCCATAAGTGTGAAATATGTACAAAAGTGACAAGTCAGCACAACTGTACCTTGTTTTTTTCCTGTTTCTTATGTATGTATTGACAAGAACATTTTTTTCTCATAGCCATTTGGTTTTTTTTTTTTTAAATAAACAAGCTTCTAAATTTAATATTAATAAAAATGAAGGAAAAGAGCAAAAGCAACATCAACAACAAACAAAAGCCATCAAACTGGAATAGTGAAAAAAGAAGAAGAAAAACATGCTATTACATAGAGAACAAATAATTTGGTCCAAATTCTAAATACATCATCAAACTTTCACTATGTGGAATAATATTAATCATTGTTTTCATTACTTTTTTTTTAAACGTTCATTATTATGGAATTTGTTACTAGTACAAGTGAATATTAAGCAATCTCTTCCCTATTTAATGGATCTAGTCTGAAGTTTTGTTATTGTTCTTTCATGTATTGTCATGCACAGCTTTATTTTTCTTATTTCTGGATTTGCTGTTGTAATCATTTAGTTTTGGTTTGTGCTGCCTTTGCTGCATTCAGAATGCTTTCCTTGAGGACTTTTATTAATATCCTCTGCCTTGCTTTGTGTAAGGATTTAGACTTCTGATTTCATCCTCCACTGTCTGCTTCACTTTCAACAAACCATGACCACCTATTTTCCTTGGTAAATGCAAACTATCTATATTCCTTTTTTGGGATGTAGCACATAATGATGTATTGCAATAGTTAGTTTTGGTCCTGCAGTTTTAAGCATAGAGGCCCCTTGTCAAACTATATTTAGTGCACAGCATATTACAGGGATGCTAAAGGAGCCATGATGGTGCAATGGTTAGAATGCATTATTGCAGGCTGATTCTGCCCACAGCCTGAAGTTCGAACTTGACCATGCTCAAGGTTGACTCAACTTTCCATCTTTTGGGAAAATGAGGACTCAGATTGTTGGGGGCAAAATGCTGACTCTGTAAACCACTTAGAAAATGCTATAAAGCACTATGAAGCAGTCTATGCGATAGTGCTATTGCTACAGGGATCATAGCCTATGTATCATAGGCTTCAGTTATATTGCCACCATTCAGGTTTGATATTAAAACTTTTCTAATTTGTTTTACATACAACGATGGTGTCCTTTTTCACTTGAATCTTCAAGGCTTTGTTTGCTTCTAAAACACACAAAATATGTGTATTTTTTCCCCACTCTTAATGCTTGATTTTAGTTGAATTCCAGTTATGTATTCAATTTTTTTCTTTTTCAATTTCCATTGTTGCACTTACACTTTCTTTTAATTACTTTTAATTATTTTCAATTTTTTAAATATTATTAAAATAAAATGAATTAAATTAAAATTTAATTTCACATTTTAATTACTTTCAGTTTGACTTTTGAAGTCACATTAACTATTTGAACTATAGCTAAAAGTGATTGTATTTCTTGATATGTCTTTGCATATAGTTCAAATTAGCCAAGTAGAGCTAATATTATATACTTCTTTGTTACTCAGGTAATTCATAGTCCAATGACATTTTATTCAAAACTATCATCAGCAATATCCAAGCCACATTAAAAATCAACGAAGTGAAAAAGACACCTTGGAAAATTCCTTTTCTGGTTTTGACTTCTTCAAATTCTTTAGTGTTATCTGACATTTTTTTGGTAACATTATTTAAAAGTTTTATCATTTTCTGATTTGCAAAAATTTTCAAACATTTTAATGGAACAATAACCTTCTTATAATTATCCCAAGGAATAGAAAGATTTGCTTTATGCTTTTAGAGTATTTAAGTATTTTTTAATTTTGTTTTTTGTTAATCAAAAGGATTTTGTAGCACTAGTTTTGAAATTCCCCTTTTGGGATACCATGAATTTGTACAAGGTGTTTGTAGATGTTACTGATATGGGTAATCCTCAACTTACAACCATTTAGTCCCAGAGTCATGTGACTTTTTGCAGCCTCCTGACAAACAAAGTCAATAGGGAAGTCACTTAATAATTATGTTACTAACTTAACAACTGAAATGATTCACTTAACTGTTGCAAGAAATGTCATATAATGGGGCAAAACTCACTTAACAACTGTCATGCTTAGAAACAGACATTTTGAGTTAAATTGTGGTCGTAAATCAAGGACTACCTGTAATAATTATAGTTAACAGCTTGAATGCTGTAGACACGTAAGTGATTGGAGGAAATCATACTATAAGAATATAAAATGGGTAGATGGTTGAGCCAAAATTCACAAAGCACATCTTTTTGTGCCACACATGAATTCTTCATTTTCTCTTTTTGTTGCTTTACAGTTCCTGTTGTTACTACAAGTTTTAACATTTGTTCAGGTTTTGCTTGTTATGTTTTTTTTAAACATAGAAATGCCATTTTATTCTGTTTGTTCTATCCTAAATGTTCTTTTTTCCAGAATTCTAATATTTGTTCCTTATTTTTAGGTGATCCAATTGGTTTTGTGTTTTAAATTAATCTTGGGGAGAGAACAATATTGACTTTGTCTGGAGTTACTTGTTTTGTTGTAATTGCTTGAGCCTGTTTTCATGTCATTCAATTTCCTTAAAAGTTGCTACCACTCTGTGTCTCAATTCTTCGGTGACTTCTGCAATTGTTTTTATTTCCTTATTTTTCAATTTCTGTTGCTTTAAATGTTGTAGCTCAGTAATCTTTACCGAATTGATTTATTTTCCAATCTAGTTTTTGACTTTGGCACCTGTTTTTCAACTTGGCAGCTTGGTTTCAATTTATTACCCTGTTCGGTGATGATGTACATGAGTTGATTAATAGGCTATGACTGTTTTTGTCATAATTGATTGGGCAAACATATTTAGTTCATGCAAAATATTTCTTTATATTCAGATGATTTTTTGACTAGATTTCAAAGGAGGTAAACTTTGTTGTACAGTTTCTTTCATGTATTCCAAAATGTTTTCTTTGATTTATTGTTGATAGTCCGAAATAGCAATAGCAATAGCATTTAGACTTATATACCACTTCAAAGTGCTTTACAGCCTCCTCTAAGGGGTTTACAGAGTCAGCATATTGCCTCCAACAATATGGGTCCTCATTTTACCCAACAACGGAAGGCTGAGTCAATCTTGAGCCTGGTGAGAATCGAACTCCTGGCATTCGGCAGAGTTAATCTGCAGTAGTACATTGTAGCCACTGGTTCAATTTCATTATTTTGAATAGGCTCCTCAAAATTTTCATTGGCTGCATCCAAATATATAAATTTATAATGATTCACACTTCTGTTAGCACATATTTCTTTTTTAGTTTCATTTTTTTCTTTTTCCATTTTTTTAACAATTGTTCCAGTTCTTTAAATTAAGTACAATAAAGGATAAAAAGCAGGAAGAAAAATAAAAAATAGGAAATAAGAAAAGAGAAAAGAAGTGAAAAAAGAAATAAAACAGAAATATGACTTCTATCCTTTTTTCTATCAAGCATTTTCCATCTTATTCTTTCCTCTACCTCTTTAACCCTTTCTAATCCCCAGATCCATAAATCAATTCATTCTTTTCAACTTTCAGCAAACAGTCCATATAAGGCTTGCAGTCTTTAAAAAAAGTCCATAGTTGTTTTTTTTTCTGTGATCAAAATGATCAGCTTTTCCATTGCCAGTTGCGTTTTCCAAATTTCATGCATACTGGGAAACTGGGAGGCAATTGATTTGACTCATAATATTTCATAATTTCCTGACTCTCATGAGTGTTCACATATTTTACTACTTTATTTATGGCAATTTTCCTACACCTGCTTTCCAATTCCTTGTCCTGGTTGTATGCTTGGGAGCTGCAGCACAGATGGGGTTCTTGTTGATTTAAGCAATATGTTATGGAAAACTATTTTTCAGTTATGGCCATTTGAAATGGGCAGTTGGGATGTTCTTGGTTGGATTCTCTTGAATAAGACCTGTCTGGCATGACAAATCCTGACATGACACTACAGCATAGCTGAAGATCTTAAGACTTGCTGCCACAACAAGGTGGCATCTCATGGTGTGACTATGATGATGGTAGTGGTGGTGGTGGTTTGTGAAACAGTCAGATGTTTAAACTGGATTTGACATTTTTATTCATCTATCGAGTCGTTCTCAAGAACCTGGAATAGGCAGATGTACTACTATTAAATACATAACAATCACAGCTGCCAGTTCTTTAGCAGGGATTGGCCTTCATATATATATATCAAATTCTGCCTAGGATATCATAATGTATTGGCATAGTACTGTATACTGTATGTGCAGATCCAACAAGTGGCCTTTTGCAATTGGCAGATGGAAATTTTGTCAATGTGTTTATTTTCTAAGTGCCATCCAAGATGATCCAAGACAGAACTTGTCAATAACTACTGGAACTGCCATGGCCAGTTTATGCCATAACAGTGATATTTTTAGAAAAACCTATACCTGAAATATAACATTTTATTTTTTTTAACAGATTGTGGATTTGGGATCAATCATATATTTTCTTTCTGCTCAATTAGTTTTCTTTAAATACACATGTGGACAAAGCAATATGGTTTTAGGAGATTTACATTAAGGGAGGTACAGGTTAGTGGAATAGTAAACTCAGTACAAGAGAAAAGAACAATTTATTTAATTGCCATTTTCATATAGACTCTGATTGCACAGATAAAGCTTATTAACAAGTACCTATTTCACTTTGCGAACCTGATTATCAAAGTCTTCTGAGACTCCTATTATGGGGGTTATGTCATGTTCAATCTTTTCTTACAGTATATTTGACATGCAAAAAAATATGATAAAAAATGCTAACTGTATTTTGTATTATTAGCTTAATTTTTGTGTGTAGCCTATGTAAAACCTTTTAAGACACAGCAAATTCTGCATAACTAAAAATTATATAGTACTGCACTTCTGAGATTATCAAATACCGACTTTGCAGGTTTGATTCAGAATATGTTGATACTTGAGGCAAATAATAAGATGATATCTTACCTGTTTCATGAATAAAACAGAACTGTACCAGCAATCAGATCGTTCTTCAAGGCTAACAAAATGTACAATGATCTTATGTTGGAAGATAAGCTTGGAAACAAGAAGATTTATCCTCCAACATCTTGTTGCTACTTTCCAAGTAGCTACTGCCCAAAGTGATTCCTTCACTGTTTAATAATAGAGCATACCATTACATGGTTTAGTCTGGAAAAGCCAGTAAGATAACAATTTAGGTACTATAAAGAAGAAGAGATTCTTATTGAGGGTAAGTGAAATTTGATAGTAATATATAGGAAGAGTTCTCTTGTCAGATAACTGAACAGACTAAAAGGAGGACACAGACAGAAAGGAGGAATCTGGTGTAGTGGGGTGGAGTGGAGACAGAGGTGAAATTCAGCTGGTTCTAGCCAGTTCGGCTGAACTGGTAGTATATGTTTGAAATTGGTCCCGCCACCCGCCTGAATCCCTATTCTTCCTTATATGCGCTCCTTTTTTTTTATTAACCTAAATAGCTGTTTTGAGTATCTGCAGAGCCTTCTTGATGATCCTTGCTGCCTCTGGAGCCTCTAACAGCACTTTAAAGAGCCACACTGCAGCGCATTTGGTGCGCATGCACGTGCACCGATCCAGTAGGAAAACCAGTCTGATTTTGCCCTTGGGTGGCGAGGAGGACACCCAAAGTGTTACTTTTTTTAATTCATTACAGTGATAAATTGTAAAATGAGATTACTTTTTTCCAGCATCATCAAGATTTGTTTTTCAATTGTAATAATTTCCTAACAAATCTTCACATCACAAGATTGTACCATTTTCATTCAGATCTCTTGGAACTTTATCCTTTATCTTAATTTTACAAACACATAAGACTTATTCTTTTTCTTTATTTCTTCTCTTTCATTCAATAATTGGGGTTCTTTATAATTGTTCCTCTTATTTCCTAATCCATAATCTGTCATTAAATGAACATGTGGAAGTTTGACCTAGTTTTGGTGAACTGAGATTTTCATGTACTGCTTTTTAATAATGTAGAAAAAATATAAATGAAGATAGTGTTTATTAATCTATGATATGAAGAGTCCAGTAAATCAAAATTATTTGCCAGATATTGAAGATATTTATCAAAAATTAAAACAATGTCACTCTTCTCATTATTATTTTTATTTATTAAAAAGTAAGGGTTTTTTATGAACAGTATTTTATTGATGTTAATATCCAATGGTTTATATATCTTGTGGTTTATTATGTCTAATGGGTCGTTAATTACATTTTTACATGACTGAATAAATTAAACATTCTACAAATTTATTAATTTAATCTAGTAAACATTGGTAAATATAAACCATATAAATAAAAGCTTTTTGTGGAAACTTTATATCAATTTTAAAAGTGGGACAGGGTCATGAGAGCCCCAAATTTAAGAAGGTCCAAGCTGGGTTATCTACCTTTAGTCACATTGTTGTCATTTGAAATATCCTCTCCAGTAAGGATGTTATTACTCGCAGCTACAAACGCAATCACACCACATTTGTGTTCCAAATCGGTGCATATGATTTAATGCAAGGTACAATTTCTGACCTCAAGACTACCCTGCAGGCCAAAATGCTTTTGCCTGAATCCCACCAAGTAGAAGTCATGTGCGGTTTACTGAGGCTCTCAGGGTGCTGCACTATTTACCTCAGAATGAACTAATAAATAAACATGGCATTATAAATGATTATGGCAGCTGTCATGTTAAACACATTTGCATTTCCCAGAAGGAACTTGGCCTTCCAAAGAACATCCCTTCCTAATAACGTTTTTCTGATTATGCCTTTAACCCTTCACCCTTTAATCATCTAATAATTGTAAATGATGTGAATACAAGATCAAGGTAGTTAAACAGAATAACACTCATTGGATTTCTGGGTGATTATAACATTCCTCTGGGGGATAGGGTGGTATTATAAGGCAGAAGTTCAAAGAGTAAAGCATTTCAACCACCTGAGGCTTCCTTTAATTGCCCCAAAATGCACATCTTGTCATATCTTATTGCTATTATGCATATATTAAAGAAGTAAAGTGGCATGTATATGTGAGGAGAATTCAGGACGGATAGATGTTGCCACCTGCAGAAAGTAGGGTGAACATTGATCTTCCCCCTTCCTAAATAGTGAAATTACATAAAAAGTAATTTGTATATTAATTAAAACATTTTCTTCTTATTTCCCCCTGTCCTTGCACACCTGTAAACTATGGTGGGTCCCCCCCCCCACAAGATCAAAGCGTGGTTCATGGGGAACCATTGTTGGTTGTATGTTGTTATTTAAAAAACTGAAAAAGAAATTTGATATTAGAACAGCTGCTAATGTCATTTTTGTTAGTGTGTTAACTGCATTCTTCACAAAACAGCAATAGTTTCTTTTTTCAGCCAAATATATGAAATTGCTCCACAGGTGGTACCTGTAAGAGTTAATCTGCAAACTGAGGGAGCTTTGATTTTTTAGTCCAAATTTTCTAAATCTAGGATTGACTTAATCAGTTGCTCTTAAATGAAATGTTTTTTCTTGCAATAAGAACCTTCCATACAAACTGGAAAGAACATGCCTTTCCTCATTTGAGAACATTTTCATTTTTAGTCCCATTATATATTTTCAGTAGCTGTGCTTAAAAAAAACAGTTCCCATACCACCTACACAACCATATAATTCTGTCTCTGACATTTCATTTTATTAAGTCTCAGTCATGCACAGATTTTGTTTAGTCTGCTGAACAGGGATTGGATTGATGGAGAGAAATACTTCTCAACCTTGGCAACATTAAAACGTGTGGACTTAACTCCCAGAATTCCATTGCTGGCTAGGGAATTCTGGGAGTTGAAGTCCACACAGTTTAAAGCTGTCGAAGTTGAGAAACCCTGTGCTAGAGTATTGAAGAATTGTTGCTAATCCAAGTAGGGCATTATAATCTGAATTAGGCAGCTTTTGAACCCAAATGATCTATTTTTGTACAAGGTAATTTCCTATGTTTCAGTCCATGTCCATTCTCAATCATTAGAATGAGCACCCATTTAGACAGATCAAAGAGTTACAGTATAGGAATCATTTGAATCATTTTTTGTGCTTGTGACCCCCAAACAATAAAACATTTGGGGATGGGAATAGAATTCTATGGTTTATTATTAAGACAAGTTGCTGTGCTGATACTTTTCTTCTTCACTTTGCTGCCAAGAAAAAATACTTTTCAAATCGTTTTGCACAAAATAGCCATTTGTAGGTACTAGTCTAGATATGGAGTTAGTGAAGAGTCTGATTGGATCCTGAAAGGGAAAAATATGAAAACCTTTTCCCTATCAAAACCTGAATCCTTTTCCTTGATTTAAGGAATGGAGTGAAATATAATGTGCTCTGAGATTTTTTAGATTCAGCTTTTCATTGAACTTTTAGCAATAGTGTCAACCTATTTTTCTTAATCTTAAGAAATAGAAAATATCTGAAGCAGCAAAATTTGCAGTCTTAAGCATCCTTTGTTCAGGAGGATTATTAATAAAAGGTGTCAGCCATCTCTGAATAAATATGGGTAAGGCAGGGATGAAGAAATACAAAAGATTAGTAGGGCAGAAAGAATCCTGAATGAAGTGTTAATTATTTTTTGGAATAGGAATAGGAGAAAAGCAGACAAGCAGAACAGGAAAATGCTGATGAAAATTGCAATGTAACAAACAAATCTTTGTATGAATGCATGAGGAAGAAATACATGCACACACAAACACAAAAATCATTATTTGTTATTTTGGAAATACTGATGGGAAAAATTGATCAGAATTTATGATTAGCGTAAATATACACATGTTCAACAAGTGCTGGCTTCATCCTTAAATAGGGGCCACCTGATTCACACCTGTTATTTCAATTCAATTTCAAA